>JANHGL010001855.1:31178-59687 GCA_024611195.1 Ceyx melanurus
TGCCTTTTTAAACTTGTTTTTTAATATATATATTCAGCCAAGAAAATTCTCCTCTTTCTACATAGGTAGTTTAATTGTATGTGAACTACATTTATTTCACTTCAAATTAGATTTTGTAGCTTTAAAAAAGGTGTGTTAAAACCACCAGCATCATGCAACCCCTTCATGAGTTCCCATTTATAAGTAGTTGCATTTTGAAGATACAAAAAAGCCTCTTCTGTGTTTTTCACAGCAGACTCAAATAGAGCAGCATCTCAGGAGAAGAGCACTCTGTCTCCATGACACCTTAAAATATCCAGTTACCATAGTACTCCCAATTTTAAAAGATTGGTCATTCCAAACAGATTAGTAGGAGCACGAAGGAACCAATCCAGAATATATTTAGATGCCCCAGTATCCTGTTGCTCCAGGTAATAGCAAGTTTTTAGCATTTAGCAGGGGCTTTGTCTAATAGCTTTGTCACTTGCTGTTCCCTTTGTGGCATCATGTATGAAAAAACCTGAACTGCATGATGAGAAAGATAAGCAATAAATCCTCTTTGGGGGTATTTATAGGTACAGTTTTTAAAGCACATCAGCACAGAAAGCCAAAATAATTCTTCTTTGTTTATCTGTTAAATGCTCCTCTAACAAGTATTTCAAAGGGTTTGTCTATGCAATGTTTTACAAATAGCTACAAGCAAATTGAGTGCATCTCTCAGACAACCAGAGGCTATGGATATTTCCAAAGCTTTTTGTCCTATTTGGAGTTGCTAATTTTCAGATCCAGTAAGAAGTCATTAATTCATTTTTAGCTACTTTATACATTTTTGCTTCAATCTCCATGGTAGAATTCTGCAGACATGGAGACATGAGGCAATGAATAGGAATGGTATAAAAAATCCTATAAAACATACTAAACGGTTTGAACTACTAGTTTAAGTAGTGAAGTAATGGTCTAGCATCCTTACTTTAAGATGCATGGTGAAAGATTAAAGCCATTGAAGAAAATGCATTGATAGATAATACACTAGCTTAAAATCTTTGCAGTAAAAGTTATAGAAAGCTTAATATCTTTACATTATCAAAGACAAAATAAAGAGAAGCCTCAAATGTTTTAAATTGGCACCTTCATGGACACTTCACTGACAATATTTATTTAAAGGAATTCAAAAGATGTTAGGTGGTAGAAATTAAACCCAGACCTATTCAAATTTTGTGAAAAATATAGTTTGATAGAGCAGGCTGGTAAGAGTTGCAGCCTCTGCCAAGGGACATAGCAAATTCTTTATCTTTTGATAGCTTCAAGTCAACAGGAACATAATTTGTTAATACAGTCTTTTGCCCCTCAGAAGTTGTTTGGCTCATTTTCCAAACCATCTGTAGAATGACATTTAGAATGTGCTACTAAAGCTTTTATTTTTGCTAAAAATTTAAATGTCTTCAGTTAAATTGTGGAATCCTGTTTTATAGGTGGGCTTTAGTACCTGCCTTGGTCTTACACAAATGCTTTATTTTGCCTATTTTGTAATGAATGGATGTACTCACAATCTAAGCAGAGATTAAGAGCTGCTGTAGGTAGCTCCCCACTAATATTTAAGTGAACTGATGACCAATTTACAAGTTAAAAAGAAAATAAACCATCTTTCCCATTTATATCTACTGGGTATGAAAATTAGAGACATAACCATAAAATTACTTTAGTTGACCCTAAATTGTCAAATTCATAAGCACAATTGAAACAGAAAATTCTGCTGTGCAATTGAGGCACAAATTCAGAAAATGAATACCTGACAGGTGAGTTATCAAGACTGTCTGGCTTTTGGGATTAATGAAATGAATCTATGGGCTTCCTCATGCTTTTGCCAGTTGGCAGTAGTTCCTAAAGGGATGTTCTCTCAATGTGGAATTGCAGCAACACAGGAGCTCTTCAAGCCACAAATCATCTCCTTACAAAAATTCCCACCATGACTGCTCTTGCTGGGTAGGACAAGTAGCCAACTCCATACTGTGGACCTTTCAGGATTTCTGCATATACTGGGATCATCTGGTTTGTTGAGGGAAGCAAGTATGACATACACATGCATAGCAAGGGTCAGGAGCTCATCTGTTCTTCACACTATAAGATTCTAACATGTTAATGTGCCTTGAAATTACAGTAACCTCATAATTCCCCTACTATGGATTCCCAGAAACCCACATTATTCCAGAAGCCTAAATTCAATAGATTTCACTTTTTCTCTTTGAGATGCTTTCAAACCTAATAATTTCACCAATAGAAAGTGTGATGGATAGTTACCTGAAAGAAAAGTGACTAGTAGTATAAAGTGGATAGCAATTAGTGAGGACTGGCAGGTGGCATCTGAGCAGAGGCCTGGCAGTGGAAAAGCTCAGAGCAGACAGCAGCTCTTACAGAGATGACAGATTGCCTGACTGGGAACAGCTTCATGCTCTGGTGTTGTTTTCCCCAGGGTTTTAATGGTGGCCACAGAAGTTGAACTTAGCCTTACATCTCTCCTTGGGAGAGATAACCCACATTGAACACAGTAGGTATCTTTCTATAAGCTCTCCTGTCACCACAATGCACTTGACAGCAGCCTGCAGTGACACAGTCAGCCCAGCCCCTCTGTGGGCACTTCTGAAAACAAGAGGCCAACCACAAACCATAAAATAACAATAAATTAACACATAAACAAAGGATTTGCTAAGAAAATGTCATATTCCCTAAAAGTGTTATTCACTGGCATGATTATGTTTTTGCTCACCAGCTGGCCTCATTTGACAGCTTATTCCAGATAACCTTAAGTGAGACTTGGACTTCATCCTCCCCAGTTCTTTGGGCTGTAAGTTCATCCCCAGTGTCTATGCCCAGACTGAAGAGACTGTAAGAGCTCTTCTAGGTCACCTTGGCCCAGACTGAAGAGACTGTAACACTTCTCCTAGGTCACCTTAGCCCCAGTGACTTTATTAGCATTACACTAATTTTCAGTGTTTCTCATTTAAATAGGAAAATGTTACTTATACAGTTAATTACTGTTCTCATTTTTTTTTCAAGTAAATCAGTTCATGTTTTCTTTAATCTTATAGATTCTTGTGTGATGAAAGCCTAAAAAATTACTTTTGCTATTTCCAAAACCAAGTGAAAAATCACAGCAGTTCAGGTAGTTCAGTACTGGGCTAAGAAATCTGTCAGCCTTCACATTTGATTTCTTTTTATCAAAATTCAGTGAATATCAGGTGGTCTTTGGTGCTGACAAAAAATCATTTTAAATTCCATACACAAGTACATTTTCACTCTCCAAAATCTGTCATCTACTCTGGTTACTGTTTAATTTCTCATTTCTGTTGAGTAACTATTTTACAAAACTTTTCTACCAATATTCTTGGCTACACAGAATGGTTCTTGAGCATATTTTCCTCTCTCCTTCCTGTGTGATTTTACCTGTGATACTTGTAGTTTTAGTATCATTTTGATGCTAAAGATCTTTGTCTAAAGTGTCAAAATAAGCAGAATGGACAGCAAAGTGTTGTAATGCTTGTGACAGTAACATTTACAAAGGCAACATAATTGAAAGTCTGTTTCTGACTGGCAAAGTATTTAAACAAATCTGAGAGAAACAACAATCTTTCCTGAGTGGACATATCCTCTGTAAACTAAAATATTATGAACACAAGAAAAAGACATACTATTACTAAATTAATGATGAATAGCTACTGCAGCAAGTTCATAAATTATACTTACTGTTTATTAGATGCATTTCTAATGGTTTTCTTTTAGCACACTTCTGACATGTTTATATTTTTGAATTAATAAAATTGAAATTTATTTAAACATAAAGCTTAGGAGTTAGAAATCTGATTTCTGTTAATAGTTTATTATTTCTGTTCATGGTTCACAATTTCTGTCATCAACAGCACAAAACTGTTTTAGAAGAAAACAAGGAAAACATTATTGAAAGAGATCAGAAATAGCTGACATTATTTTTCTGCTACTCTCTAAAATGTATGTATTTTCGTAGGCAAAAGCCCCTGTTCATAACATCACCTCTTAAGAAGAAACGACAACTCAGTGAAGTGGAAGAGTCAGAGACCTATGACCTGTCAATGCGTTTGGAGTACTAATCATATATTTATTGTATTTAAACTGCGAGCTACGTGAGCGAGGCACATTCCTTGCCTACATGTTTACATCTTAAGCGCATGCTGAGTGGTTTTGTAAAGTCAAACGAATTACCTGTCGCGTCTGTAAATGTACCGCTGGGGAAGCGCCCGTGGAGCGGAGAGACCGGTCAGGACGCAGCTTTGGCGGGAGAGGCGGCCGCGGCCTGGGCGTTGCCAGAGCAACGGCGCGAGATTTAAATTCACTGTAAACAGAGTGGAGGCGGTTCACTGGTATCAGCTGCTTCGGGCCCGGCTCGCGGCGGAGCGGCCGGTCTGGGTGTCCCGGGGCTCCCGGGAGGTTCTCCCTTCGCCCGGAAAGCGGCGGGAGCGGCCCGGAGCGGCAGAGGCGTGCCCGGAGCGGCAGAGGCGTCCCCAGAGCGGCGGCTGCCGCCTTCCCGCCCGCAGCGCGAGCCGTGACCGGGGGCCATCTGGGCTCGCGACGGCGGCTTGCGAAGGACGAAGGAGGAGGCGCGTGCGGGGCGCGGGGAGCTCCCGCCAGGGCGCTCGGTGAGTTCTACTGGTGGGAACTGGAGCTGCTGGTCCACAGAGAGCTGAACGGCAGCCAGCGATGTGGGCGGGGGGCCAAGAGTGCCACCGGCATTCTAGCTTGGGGCAAAAACCGGGGCCAGCTGCGCTAGAGCAGACATTGTCCCTCAGTAGTCAGCGCTGGGGAGGGTGCACCTTGAGTCCTGGGTTCAGGTTTGGGTGCCCCTGGATAAGAAAGACATTGAGGTGCTGGACCACATTCTGAGGAGGACGGTGAAGCTGGTGAGGAATCTGGAGAACATGTCTTGTGAGGAGTGGCTGAGGGGTCTGGGGTTGTATATTCTGAAGAAAGGAGGTTGAGGGGAGACCTTGCTTTCTCCAGCCCCCTGAAAGGCTGTGGAGAGGTGGGTGCTGGTCCCTTCTCCCAGGTCACAGCTGGTAGGACAGGAGGAAATATCAGGTTGTGTCAGGGGAGGCTCAGGTTGCACATGAGGGAAAACTTCTCTACTGAAAGGGTTATCAAAGGCTGGACCAGGCTGTCCAGGGAACTGGTTGATTCACCATCCCTGGATGTGTTTAAAAGGTGTCTAGATAAGGTGTGTGAGGCTCTGGTGGAGTAGTGGCCCCAGTAGAGTTAGATAATGGTTGGACTTGATCTTAAAGGCCTTTTCCAACTGTAGGGATTCTATGATTTCATGTAGATGTGGCCTTTCATCTTTGTTTTCTGTCTGTTAACAAGTCCTATGTTTTAAAGAAAAGCTTTAAAACATTCAAACAATTTATGTTTGAAAGAATGGATTTATTTAAGTCAATGTTAACTTCAAGTCTGCATCATGTCTTTGGCAGCTGTCATCCCTGAAAAACAAATAGTTATGCTGCCAAATAATTTCTCTTTAGTATAAGTGCACAAAAATGCACATTTTGCACATGGAATGTTTTACCTTGGATTTTCTCCTAGAAGAAAATACACCTACGTAGCTCTTGTATTGCGATACCTAAAATCAAATGCTTCACTTTTATTAGAAACAGAAATGAAAAGGATAAAGCACAACCCTAATATATTTGCCTACTATTATATATTGTATATATAGTACTATAGATTTTCACTCTGAATTTTACTAATCTGCTGTTGATTGTAACAAAATAACATTAATAAATTACAAAGGAAATGGATGGAAATATCTAGTCATGGTTGATGATAAACATAGCTACTGGAAACAGCTGTAGTGTGGACCATGCTGAGAAAGAGATACCAGGTTAACCTTGAGTTCATCTCACCCTTCTGTGTGTTCTTGTGTTTTGCCCTGAAATTAACTTCCTATACAGAAATATATACTGGAATTACCCTACAGTTCCTTACTGCAGTGGCATAAACCTTATGCTGTCAGGTTCTCTTTCATCTGGGCAAATGTGCAAATGCACTTTATGATGTATCAAAAGACTTAAATGGGCTGAGCTATTTCAGGTATTCTCTCTTCTCTTATCTGTAAACTTTGAACCACAGCTGATTTGAGTTTCTGTAACTTGTTTTTATTAGGGGAAAAAAAAGTATCATATATTCCCCCTTTCATATAAGCTCAGAAAATCTTCAGGAAGGTCACTGGATTTATAGGCATTTGTGGAGAATAACTGATGAGAGAGATAGAGTGGAAGTGATGAGAGAATTCAGTTCAAGTCATTCCTAAGAGTCAGAGAAGATAAGCAGAATGCCATTGCAGTCCTCAAGAAGCATGGTAAAGGACCAAATATTTTACCATGGGGAGAATTTATCTTGAAAGTTCCTATATCACTTTGTGAAAGAATGTTAAAATTATTTATAAAATAAGTAACTGACCTTTTGTGTTATTCCTTTTCTGGTCAATGTGGGAATATTTTATGACTCACCCCATCCCTTCACGCTTATGAAGAAATAATAATCTTGCAATGTAAGTCTTCAGTGTAATAAGGTTTATTGTGCAGTGGAGAGCAGCAAGTTTTTATAAACAGAAAAATATTTCTTCTGGAATAGGTAATGTGATTTCCATCATCATTCTGCATTGAACATGATCCCCACATTTAATTATTATTCCTTTTTCATACTGGCCACCTTCATGTTAGAGCAGCACAACTCTCACTACTGGGAAATCACTGAATTTCCAGAGGAAACTTTCTGGGTTCTTAACTCCATAAATATGCATATGTTTTCCACACAAAGTTTGCTTGGGTCATAAAATAAAACGAGTAAACCAGGTGTTACTGGCTTCCAGAGTCAGTACCGGGTTAGACACAAAATAAAATTGTTTGCTTGTAGTGAGATTGCACATGTTCAGTACAGTCAAACAAATCTGGATTTTCAGTGTTTAACTATTTGTCAAACCTCTGAAATTCACTGTCAGCCAAATATCCTTATGTTCAGAGGTAAAAATATCACTAGAGTACAATCAAACTTCATAGTTTTTAAAGGTGCCACTAATTATAAGTATTATAACAACTTTGCCCATTACATGTTGTAACTGCATTACAAACAGAAGCATAATCTTTATCGGTTAATTTCCAAACAGATATGATGTTACACACTTTTCAGCAAACATTAGGGAGTTACATCACTGAGACTTCCTCAGAGGAGTCGAGTGAGAAGCAATCAGAAGTATTATTTTCTTATCAAATTGTCTCACACTAACTGGCTTATATCAGTTTACCATACATTTTCTCTCAGAATACCAGAATTAAATAAGTGCATACATAATTAAGTGCATTAAAAGCTTAAGCTGCAAATTTCTTTGCAGAAACTATTGGGTGAAACTTACTTGCCTGCATATCTGTCAGTATCCACCACAGTGCTGGTTGAAATCTTACTGTTTGAATCATTCTACACTAACTTGGAAGTCACTATAAAATGCACAGATATACTGGTAGGAAGATGGATTGGCCACTCTAAAGTCTTTTCTATCTCTACATGTTCGTTTCTAGGAATATCAGTCAATTGAAATAGCACTAGAAAATCTAAGGA
This sequence comes from Ceyx melanurus, assembly GCA_024611195.1. NCBI lineage: Eukaryota > Metazoa > Chordata > Aves > Coraciiformes > Alcedinidae > Ceyx > Ceyx melanurus. Next base: position 38,793 of record JANHGL010001855.1, read on the forward strand.
CTACTGATAAATATCAAACTGATGACCCAGACACATTTTAAGGCTCATTATATGATATTAGAATACAATGCAAAATGTAGACTCTGTTATTTAGACTCCTTCCGTTTATGACACAAATGCTGTGTTTGCATAAATTACATGGGAGGGAAAAAAAAGGGGGCTTTAGTAGTTCTAAGTTTTCCACTAGAATTACAAACATTCCAAATACTAAGACTCTTCTCATCAATTCCTGAGGAATTTTGCAGTTCTCTCAAAATTCAACTCAGAAATAGAGGTAAATATTGAAAAAAAATAAAATATGAGGAAGGAGCATATGAGAATGTGCACAAAGGCTTTCCAGGGCACAGCATGTAAAGCAATGCACAACCAACAGTCAGCAGTGACAAAACTCACACTCATTCAAACCCGAGGAGCCCTCCAGCAGCTCTTAAACTCTGATACAAGTAGCACTTCTGGCATGTGAACTAGGGTAAAATTTAGAGCTGAAGTAAGAATTTGTATAGATGAATTATAAAGATGCTACCCAACTGCTTGCAAGTTGTGGTGCAGTAGCTGTTAGAGCTGGAGAACTGTTGGGGCCTCATGAAACAGGGAGGCAGAGGATGGAATTCATCCTGTGTACATTCATTTGCTGTGGACTGGCACCAGAGAAAACCACTGTATAGGCACCGTAGGGCAGGGATTGCATATAGATTTCATTTTATCTCAATGTTTAGTAGTTACATGCTAAAAGATAAGAATTACTACTGATGTGGTAAGAACATGCATGACATTTTATTTTTTAGTCTTTATAAAAAGATATATATTGAGAAAATAAAGCTACAGTGAAGACTTTGGATAGCACCTTTAGCATTGGATGTGACAGCATAATGCTGTTGCTATTGTGTTGTCTTGGCATGCAGTCTTGTTGCATATATACTGCTATGCCTTGCAATATATATCCAAAGAATAAAAAGTAACATTTTTTGGCTAGTTCTGATAAATGTTCAATTGACATCCAAAGTATGAACATCTGTTTCAAAAATATTTTTGGATGCAATTTTCATTTTTTATAAGCCTAAGTTTAAGGGTTGTTTAATATATGTTATTTTGTTCTTCCTTCAGCATTTTTCTCTATGAAGAGTATGTTTTGGTACTAGAAAATGATAAGCAAAAGTATGTACACAAATTCAGAATAAGACCTGACATTACATATTGACATCAAAAAGCACTTCTCAGAAGCCTGAAAGGTAGAAAATGCTTTGGGGTTTATCCTCCACATTAACTGGCAGTGAGTACATAAATATCTTGTTGTGTGAAAAGCAGACTGGATGTTTAAAATGAGTTTACTATTGATCACACCTCATCAACACTACAATATTAGACATGCTTCTGAACAACTCACAGATGGTGAGGACACTTTCAACATGAATGATGATCCAGAAACTCCCTGTACCAAACTTTAGCATGTCAGTCACACAACTGATGTCTTTGAAGTGCACACTGACATGACAGTCTTTAACTACATTTATGAAAGCTCAAACATTGCAGAATGGACTGGTAAAAGCTGGAGCAAATCCTTAATATGCTTTTGGGTTTTGGAATGTCATATTCCAAAACAGAGAGAAATCAGATCCTGTATTTAGTTAATAGGATAAATGGGAGCTTAATAATAGGTGCTTTCCAGGACTGCTTTCTCTGATTCCTATTCTTTGCAGAAGAAAATGTGGTGCCTCATATTTTTAATCCATGTTCCAAGCGTATTTAGGCAGTACACCATATAAGCACCCTTGAGGAAAGAGCTTGGTCTGAGAAGAGTGCTTTGAGGTATGTGAAAGGAGAAATCAGTGGCAGCACTGAATGACTGGAACAGACAGTTTTACTTTGAAAAGAGAATGGAAGATTCCCCACTGCTTCAAGTTTACAGATCAAAATACACTCACTTTTCGAAAGATACCCTTTTCTTGTGGTAAAGTTCTGTGGTCTAGTCTTCAAGTTTTACTCTTTTAAATTGTAGAGTTGTTGTTGTTGGTTTTGGATTTTGCTGTGTTTTTTGTTGGTGTGGTTTGTTGGTTTTTTTAAAGAAATCACAGATAATAACAGATAATAATAGAGAAAAATCATGCTTTCAGCTCAGAGGCATGGTGAGTAGTTATGTGAATTCTGTATAATCTGTTAAAGGGATCTCAAACTTACAAGAAAATTATACCCATTTAGCTCAGCTAAGGAACATAGATATAATAAGTTATAGAATACAAGAAGTTAAGAAGTCCCAAAAGTTGATGTAAAGACATCTAAGATAAATAGGAAAATTTCCAGGTACTGGCAGAAAAAAAAGCTGTATTAAGTCCATTGTATGTAGCTGGATCTATGCACTCCAAGCTGAAGGAAACATGAAAAAGATGGAGGTGTGTTGTTTTCATACCTGTTTCTCATCATCCTTGCCCTGCTCTGCAGAGGAAATAACAACAGTGGCACCCAGATATTAAGGCAGGAGCAGTGTGGTCACCATCTGGGTGCAGTCAGCCATGGCCAGTGTGTCTTACAGGTAATTGCTATGTAGGATCTCTTGGGCAGTCGTGCCAGAAAGTCTCAGCCAGATATTCCAATCAGAAAAAAATCCCAACATGTTCTTCCATCTTTCTCTCAGGACATCCATTTCTAGCCAGTGGCAGGGACATCACAGTAATGAGGAGGGCAGCTCTGTGATGTAGCCCTGGCAAAACCAGAAGTGATGTACTGTCCTGATACAGAGAAAAGAGCCTGACAAAATCCAGAATAATTGAACTACAGCTTCGTAACTGTGAAGTGTCTGCTGATGGCTGTGTGCTGTGATCTGTCAGGATGCCCCACTCAGTGACAGAAAGGATTTCAGTTTAACTACCTTCATGCTTTTAGTTATGTACTGTCACACTAGCAGAGTAGTAAGTGACTCTTTAGTCACTTACTACAGCTAGTTGGTATTTTAGCCATGGATTTTATTCTTTTGTTGAGTGCTGTGCAGATAAATATTGTTTTATTCTGACATTGCTTATTACTCACCACAAAATGAATTGTTCACCATTAGTTCTATCAAATCCAGATTTGCATTCTGTTTCCATACTAGCCTGTGATACAGCATTCCCATTGCTACTAACAGGCCATTGTTTAATACTGAAGTTGGGGCTTTGGGACTGGTGCTAGTCAGGCTTGTTCCACTTGAACTTCTAAGCTTCCTGCAACTTCATCTTACTCAGCTTAGTTGTGACAGCAGTTTCTCTCATTGACCTGTGGTTAATTTGTTTTCCTTTTGTTTATTTGGTGCAAACAGTGCTTTATAGAAAGACTTCAGTAAAAGCATATGTAGAATAACATTTATGTCTCAATGCAGTGTGGAGAGATAAAGGACTGGCACTAGAGACACAGGACACAGGGTGAAGTGTGGGCATTAGGTGGAGCACAGGCTGGGCACTGAAGACCCCACAGTTATGAACAGCTTGCCAGTAGTTCTAGTGGGGAGATTCAGGCCTGCAGCTGGGCATGGTTAGTTTCAGGGATAACAAAGAAATAGTACCACCCATGCTTATATAGACTGGGTAGAGCAAATTCAGAGGCAGTGCTGCAGATCAATGAAGAATGAGCAAAAGTGTAAAAGCATGTTAGCCACTGCCTAAAAATGACCCCAGGTGGACTCTGGTGGGAGGAAGAATCCATCAACATGAGCATCATGTTCCTCCCACTGAATGACTTCAGTTGCTCACATGAACACTGCCTGACCTGCACCACCAGAGTGAGACTACCAACCAAACAATGCAGAGGAGCAGGGAGAGAGTGGGGGGCACAAAATCAGGACAAGGGGAGGAAACTAAGCATCTGAACTGTGGTGTTATGCGTGTTTGTTTGGTTTTTTTTGTCTGTAGCAATGAAATGCACTAATACTGATTACATTTCATATTTCAGTTATACTAACAGTAAACTCTTGGCTGTACTTGTCTATAAGGTATGATTCTACTTTGCCTGTAAACAAGATTTTGAGCATAATAGTGTATTGCCTCAGGGTAATTCAAATGAGTCACCGATCACAGGCCTTAATCATGTTGTGTAGAGGGAAAGAAAGCAGTTGTTCCAAATTACTTTCTTGTACAATTCCACAATCTGTTGCTTATTATGATCCAGTCTACTTTGGGAAGCAGCTTGTCAATGTAGATACTTTTTCTCCCGTAGATGGTGTATCCACAGGATGCCAAAACACTCTGACAAGATTGGAAGAAGAATGAAAGAAACACCAAGGGAGAACACCAAGGAGGTTAGGCTATTTTTACTGAGGATTTCTGGGGAATTAGAATTTGGGGGATAGAGGAAACAAACAGATGTTGGGAGAACAGAAGCAGTTTTGCCAAAGATACTGTGTCCAGGGGAAAAAAAAAAAAAGGTATTTGAAAGAAAAAAGCTTTTAGTGTAAAGTAGGACAAAGCTTTTAGCCAACTAGGAGGAGTTCAGGAGTTCAGGGAAGATAAGCTATCTAAGGAGTGGTGAATTCTACATCTAAGACCTGGTTTTCTGATAGTTCACACTATTTAATTGCTTGCACAACCCCAGCACTACATTAGCCTGTGTCACTTGGCATTCTCACAAACAACAACCAGGCACTGCTCAGGGAACAGCAAAGAAAAAACACAGTTCCCAGAAGACAGAATGGGTGAGGCCATCCTGCTTTGAGAGGAGTTGAGACATACAATGGCAGGTTGTGGCATGAGGTCCCTGGACAGAGAAGCTGCTTAGACTTAGGTCTATTTTGTGTACTAGTCTGGATGCAGCCTGGAATGCCAGCTGATACTCCTCAGAAGGAAAAGAAAAAGATATGGGTTTGCTTTGTGTTCTTCAGAAGGGCAGATGCTATAATGGGATGCTCAGAATGACTATTTTAGGTAACTGGGGAGACTAATGTACGGCCTTCCAGAAGGGCTTCCAGAAGTTACATTTGACAAAGGTCACATAGCACCAGTACCTGTGGAATTAGGAGTAGAACCTGCTTTATTCCATGATGCAAAGTTTGTTTATTTGTTCAGAGCAAGTTAGAGTTTTCACAGATGGCTTTTTTTTTTAAAGGAGAATAGGTCACCATACAACACCATTGGATTTGCAGCTGTGGAACTTGGAACTATATGTACCAAGACTCTGATTTTTATTCTTTTCATGAGTGATTTTACAGAAGATAATATTCATATATACTGAAAACCACATGCAGCTTCAAAAGAATTAGATACCAGTTTAATATACTGTAAGAAGAACACTGAAAATCTGTCAGGACTTTTCTAATATAAATTATCACTTATTTTAGCAGATGATGAAATGCAGGAAAAAACCTTAAACAATTGCTATTACTTTTTTCCCCAATATTATAATTTAGGGATGGGGGAGTTAAAAAAAACAAACAAACAAAAGGTAAAAAAGTATTGAGTCTATAAATCAAGCCCCATGATTTCTTTGATTACCCTGTATTTACCATTAGAATTTGTACTGCTTGAGCAGTGCCCATTTTCTTTTGTCAAACACTGCCTTTTTTTAGGGGATCCCAAATCTCTTTGATTAATGTTTAGTACATTAATATTGGTCTTTTAAATAGACTGGTAGGTAGGAAGTATAGTAGACATATATAGAAGTGCACATTTTAATGAACACATTCTAAATAAAACTACAGCAAAAAAGTTTATCCTTTGATGGCCATAACCTGTCAAAACGAAGTTTGTGTCAGGTGTGCCAATCTCATCATGCAGTTTCAAACACAGTTTAAAAATATTTGAGTGCTACAGAAGAGCTCTGCTGCTTGTTTAATTTTCTATACCAGCAAGATGGTGGTAGAATAAAATAAAAGGTCCTGGATGGAATTCTTTTCTTCAGAATTGAGCCTCTAAGTGTAAAAAAAAGAGCAGGTGTGAGGTTAAGAGTGGTGGAAAGTATTGGGAGATCAGGGGTGATCTGAAAAGAAAGCTGAAGTACAGGCTCTAAAAGTCTGGTGATAGGTGTTGAGTGGTCAGGAGATTTTACAGATTAGGGAGCTCTGGCATTTTTACCTGATGTTTGGCTTCTGGTTGCAGAGCTGTTTCCACCTCCCTTTGATTGCTGAGCTCCATAGCACTGAGGTAAGGACCTTGTAATCTTCTTGGGACCATTGTCATATTGAGTAGAGAAATCCAAGACCTAGGGTAAGGTTTATTAGCAAAATACAAATGGTACTTTTTGTGTTCATGTAATTGTGATAATATTCACACTAGAGTAAATAGAATTACTGTAAAAAAGGTTTCATATTGGACCCCCTGTTTCTATTCCTCCCACTCTTTTGTATTGCTTTTCTTCAATATATTGTGAAAGCATGGTTTGATTTTTATGAGCAACAGTGCTCTGAGAAAACAATATTTTGGTATAAAAGTACATACAAATATTTTCAGCTGTAGATTTACATTTGCAACTTGGTTTAACTTGCTATTGTGTAATCTATAATCTAATCAGATCTAATCTAATGTAGTACAATACAATATCCATTATTCTATTAGTGGTACTGACTAGAAAAAGATTTTGTACATCAGAGTGTACAGAAAGATTTATTTGGCTGTGTTTTTGACATCAGAGACAATGACAGTTTGAGGTAATGAATAAATTGTTCTTTTGTTAATGTAACTCTCTCCAGGTTAATGAAAAATGTAATATTTCCTAATTTTAAAGCAAAGGTTTAATTTTTATTTATGAAATTAAAAATCAAAGTGTTGTGAATACACACTTCACAGAGTTCATGTGAGATTTCCAGAGACTGAAATTACCTCTTTTGTACTAGCAATTGAAACAGCTGCATTTATAATTTAATTCATCTAAATTGTAGTACAGTTCAGAAAATTTCTTTTATGAAAGCATAAAATAATTTCTATTACAATAATTTGAGGATGCTCACTTTAGATCTGCAGCATAGGATTACAGTTTAAGTTTGCATATCTATACACTATGGACATCATTCCTACAGACTGGGGGATGACACACTTCCAAATGTTGGCATTCCCTTATATATTTGTATACACACGAGTCAACCACAATACCAAACATTATTGTTATTTTCTTTCTGTATGAGCTTTGTAAAGTACTCTGAACACTTCATAGACAGATCTGCTTAATGCTTGATACCTGTCAGTACAGAAATATGCTACTCTATAAACTGGCAATGATAAAAGACTTTCCTAAATGGCAATTATTGGGTTGAACTCTTGTCCCATGTACTATTTCATTATCATTGAAGATATCTTTTAATGAAAGGTGGGAAGGAGAAATAAAATTCAGGTGGGGTTCTTTAAAATTAAGTGTTCTATTTTGCAAAGCAGACTTAAAAGAAATTTTTAAAAGATTTGAAGAGAACAGTTCAAATCATCTATGTCAATGATTGCCACAAAACCAAAACAGAATTCTCAGTCTCTGCATTCAAATCCAACAGCAGTCCAGAGGCTAAAAAAAATAAGAACAGCTATTGAAATGATAGGAACAACATCTCAACTGAAAAGTCAGACATTCCAGGCATCAGTGTAGTTAATTATTCTTTTGTTCTTTAGGAACAAAAGACTACAGTGCTGTCAGATCATGCAGAGTTTGTTTAATGTGCCTTTCTTATGGAATCTGGAAATATAGATTCAAGCCTGACGTTTGTAATCATGATCAATGTGGCAAAATACCAAAAAAAAAAAGTTAAACAAATATTGATTCATTATGAGTGACACAGCCATTTTTATTGTTTCATTTGGACTGCAATCTTTAAAATTGAAAACAAATTTAAAATATATTTCATTATATTTTTCTTACTGGTTGTCACTTTTTTGGAGCTTTTTTAAAACCAAGTTTTTCTCATATGGGTTCTCAGTTGTTTATCACTGATACAAGTTCATCAGATTTTCTTTTGGATTTGTATGTATCACTAAAATTGAGAAAGCTGAATTAATTTATTATTTGAAGACATGTTCTACTTCCTTTCTTCACTTTGACTTGTTCTACCTGTTGTCCAGTAAAAGTTTCCTGTAGAACAAACTGAGAAAAAGTTGGTCCTGAACGTTCCTTGTTACAGAATCCCTTAATTTGTATATAAGATATAAACCATTACCCTGTAAAACCCAGAGGTGCCTGCTTTAATTCTGAAACTGACTACAAGGACGTTGACATTAATGGCAGTTGTGCAGCTTAATCCCCTAATCAGCTTTGGAAATCCAAATCCCAAAACCATGCTGACAAAATAAATTAAGGAACAGCCTATTCGTTCTTTTCATTTCCTAAAATCTAGAGAAAAGCTTGAGAAAAGGAAAAATGGAAATAAAGGGTGATCATACAACTGAAGCTCAGCAGAGCAGAGACTGCTGGGGGCTGCAGCATCTCAGCTCCCTGCAGCCCAAAGGCAGCAAACCCAAGCTGTCTGGCAGGAGTGGCAGAAAGAACTGGGGTCTAGTGGGGAGCCATGCCCTTGTTCCCCTACAGGCTAACACTGCAAGTGGAGATCAGACACACAGCCTGATAATTGGGCATTTTCAAATATATATAAGCCTTCAAAGTCTGCTGTCTGCCACACGTGAGCTCATCACTACCAGTCTGTCCTTAGCTTTGACTATTCCTATGGCTAGTAAGATTTTAAAGCATCACAAAGCTAAGTAGAATAGGAAGGCACATTAACAGCTCCTAAATTATAACACAGGCCTGACTCACTGAAATTACACTACATGTTGCCTACAGCTAAGTGCATTAGTTTAGTTTTGTCAAACTTTTTATATGTCATTTGAACCATTGCCTATTATGTGTATTGTTGGAGTTAGAATTACAGATTAATTCCACTGCTATTGACCAACATAATTTAGTCATGTCAGTTATCTATGTCTAAGTAATTTTTGTCACCTAAATTGTATGTCTGTAGATTAATCATCTGTCTGATGTTGTGTGTGATACAATCAAGTAATAGCTGCAGTCAGGCTGTAGAGAAACAGTTTAAAGCCATTTCCCTTTACCAAAATTGAAGTACACACTTTTACTTTCCCACATTTTCAATTTGGTGCTCCTATTTCATATAATTCTCAACATGCAGATGTTGATTCTGTGAAATCCCAAGAGTTTGTTTTTTTCCACCACTGCTGGAGTAATGTGGCTCTAATTCTGACAGTTCAGTAAACATTTGCTGGCAGTCAAGAAATTCTTAGGCAACAACTCTTCCTTGCCACTAGGGCACATAATGCAACTGTTTCATTCTGGAAGACTGTTTGGAATAACATTGTGTATTGAATGTATTTGTTTTCTGAAGCACAGTATAACATAAAGGTAGGTATTTCTCCTAGACTACACTTTTAAGTAGTACGTAATGAAATTATAAATGATAGACCTGTGAAGGTCCATTAATTCAGTAGATTTATATGTGATCTCAACAAAGTGGGTTTGTTAGCATCATGTTAGCTCAGAGTATTCATTAATTTATTCACTTAATTTTGAATATTACAACCTAAGGAAAAAAAGTACTCCATAGAAGGTGACACTGCTGCTGTTCTGAGATGGCTTCACTTGTCTAGAAAGTGTTCTCCTGTAAGATAAAAAATAGGTCACGTGGCATGTACATAGGAAAGTGAAGCAGAAATGTTCACAATACAGATATAGGGGTTTTGTATAACATTCTGTTGATATGTATCCTTGGAATCAGTGATGAAGCCTAAATATTTACCTCATCCATATCCATTGAGCTTCATTAGACTTCAAAAATAGCACTGAACCTATGTGTTGTATAAACATGCAGTAGGGAAAGAAAACCTGATGTGCAACAAAATTATCACCTAAGTTACAAATCATTTGACTGTATTACTGAAATGCACACAAGAACCATAATGGTTTCTGAATTTCTTTAACATGTCCTGTACATTAAAAAGATAATGAAGGAAAGATGTATTAATGAGATACAGAAGAATGTTTCAACAGGGTACATACAAATAGAGGTACTGTATGCAGGGTGACTATCCTCTGTAATGAGCCTTAGTTAAGAAGAGCTTTTGATTTTTAGTCTTTACAAAATATATTCATTAAAATCCACCAGTCTTAATGACTCTTCTCCTTTTTCAGTGAAAAATTCCTACTTACAGTTTTCACCTGTGAAACACTATAGCTATTCCATGCTGCATTCGTCTTTTCCCTGATTCATTTTCTGTGGTGTATTTTTTTTTCATTAACACCTTTTTATACTTTGGCTAGGTATTCTTTTACTCTTATTCCTAACTGTTTCTTAAATCAAAAAAAGTCTAACATGCTGACCTCTTGTATATCACAGAAAACTACATACCCAGCAGCAACTTCTATGTTATGCCCAATCAGTTGTCCTTGACCTATGGCTGTTCCCCCTAATTCTCATTTCAAACCATCTTGTCCCCTTGTACAGCTCTCACTCCCAGCCTAACTGCATTTAAACTATGTATCTTATTGGCAGAAAGGGATGTGAAAGTAAAAAAAATGGTCCTCTTCTTTTAATTTGCATTGGTGAACACCAGCCATCATGAGGGGCTGGATTAACAAACACTTTTCCACTATCCCTTATCACATACTGTACACTATGAACACACAACTTGACTAAGACATCTTAGTTTCAATGTTACACAGAAAAAGCATTCGAAGTGGACAGATTTTCAATTATTTCCTGTACCTGTCAATTTTCTGGGCTCTTAATGAAAGATTGTGTGGCATGAAACTGAAAAGACTGGTAATATCACTTTCACATGGTGCCTGAGCAGTAAAAAAAAAAGTAAATATATATATATATGTATATTTTAATGTGCTGTGAAGTTAAATCCAAAAGGAATAATTTCTTTTCAAATCTGACTTTTAATAGCAGATTTGGGACATATATGGAAACCCATTATCGGGGAAACTCAGGTTCAAAGTTAAGGAGTTTGGAGTTTGCTTTTATTTGGTGTTGGTCATATTCCCCCTGTTACTATCCAACCCCTGGAGATTTTACTATTCTTTTCCTTTTTATTTTCTTTTTTGCCCTTTTTCCCTTTTCTTTTTTTTTTTTTCCAACCTTTTTTTTGGAGGGGTGGGGGGAGAGAATTCTTTTTAAAGCATTTGGTCAATACAACAGTAAATCTGTTTAGAGCTCTGCAACCTCATAGACTCTCACAAACACAGCTGTAACTGTAGCCTGATAAAGATAAATTACACCTATTTCCTCAGACTACTTATTGTATGTGCATTAGGCAATTCATAGGAATACCTATTAACTCTGTGGCACCACAACCTCTAATACAGATTCAGCTGAATGACACACAAAGAAGTACCTGATTTTAATAATATTTCTTGACTTAAATTCTATTTCCTGACTGGGCTGTACTTAACACACCATTAAAGGACAGAAAGCCCCTGATGCAAGATGAAAAATACCATTCCACCAGCTATCAAAACACTACTGCTCAAAAATCTTTTATCAGAGAATCATCTGTAGAATCAGAAAGTGTTAACAAAAGAAACAACATAAATTTGAAGATGAATAGGTCGGTACTTCCCATCAGTCAAAATAATTTATTTTCTTAAATAATTTATTTCCTAGTGCCTGCTACCTGATCCCTGAATAGGCCATTCTTCAGAGAATCTGGGAATGTTACCTTGGCATGTAAAGAGTGAAACAGTTCCTAGGATCAAGGAGTTAATTTATAATAAGTGACAAAAGCGTGTGTGACATAGATTAGTGGCTTCTGAATCAAATTGGATTTTAAAATGCTCCTCAAATCCCACATATTGAACATCTCTGAAGGATAATGAGTTATTTGTTACAAAATGACATTGCAGAAAATGAAGCAGCCATTACAGATGTGCTCAGCAATAGCTCACAGACAATCCTGTATCAGAGTGAGTTTTAGAGAGAGAAGAGATGCTGCCCACGAGAGTGCTATTATCTTCAACTCTTATCTGAAAATGCCTCTTATAATTTTTAGCATACATTTGGATAACTGCCAGAGAGCTTATTTTAAAATGTCACCTAAAGTAGAGCTAGCTTTTCTCTGAACAGAGCACTGCAGAGTGCCACTGGGAGACTTGAACCCTTGACACTGTGTCAGAAGAGAAAATCATAACAAATGAACCAGAGAGAACTTGGCAGCCTACTTCATGACTTCTCATCTCTACACAAATTGCTATGACAAAATGCATTGCTTCTTAAAGAGAAATGTCATCTGCACACAAACCTGGAATTATAGCATCTGGTCTTTAATCAGTTTAAATAGCCAGAAGTTAAAGCTGTGTCTTCTTTGTGAAACACTTAGGTTAATGCTTCAAAGCAGGAATGGGAATGAATGTTAAATACAATTCTCAACAGTGACCTTAACTTTTTACCTTCCCATTTAATTTAGATTGTTGCTACATGGAGTTTCAGAATAGCAATAGTTCCCCTTTAAACAAGGAATTGACAATGCCAGACCTACTTCTGTAGACCTCCAGTTGTGTTTTCAGTTTTGGACACCTCAATGCAAGAAAGACATGGAGGTGCTGGAGCAGATCCAGAGGAGAGCAGCTAAGCTGGTGAAGGGCCTGGAGAAAAAGTCTTATGTGGAGTGGCTGAGACCACTAAGATCCACATTTAGTTTATATCCTGTACAACTAGCTATCCATCCAGGTAGTTCATTGTAGTATCTAATGTAGTGCATGTTTGATACAACCACTAGCATGTTCAATAATATATTCTGATTATCAAAAAATTTCTTTCTAGTTCCAAAAAGGAACACTGATGTTTGTAAATAGTTTTGACAGTGGCACCTACATCCTGACACACAAACAATAATTTACAATGCTTGTGATGTTCTTGACAGCATCTTCCTTTTAAATAATAAAAAGTACATCAAGAAATTTTGCATTAAAATTCTGAAACCCCTCAAGCTAAAAAATATTTTGGGTAAACAAAGTATGTGCCAGAGTGAAGTATGTGCACTACCATGTGTCTCATGAGGCAGTAATTATAACCTGCATTCCCTTTGCACATACAGTGGCTTCTTTCTTTTGGAAGTGCTTTTCTGTTCTAAGTTCAAGCTCCTATTTTTAAGCATTTAATTTAATTTTGCATGTACTTCTTCACCATCACAGATTCATAATGAAAAACTTTGGAAACCAAAGCCCTCTCCAATATTACATGTAGTAGCTGCAGAAAACAAGAGTGGTTTAAATTCCTCCATCATTCCACTCTCAGGGAACATGTTGCTCAGCAAAGAGCAAAGAACCTCTAAACTGCAGCCTCAGGGTCTTCACTGCAGAAGGGAGATTTCATGATCCAGGTATAGTTAAAATAGGTCTGAAAATGGAAGATAAATGAGTCAGAACAGCATAGCTCAGTGGAATAGCCTTTTGGAGGGGAGGCTTGGCAACTAGGACTCAGCTTAATGATTTATATTTTCCAGGATTTGCCCTAGTGTTTACCCACAACTTTAAATCATCCGTTCTGAACCATCAGTTACTCTGGAGCTTCCTCACGGCTGTTTGCCTTGTGCTGTGTTACGTGCAGGGAACGTGCCCTCAGCATTCAGCCAGCAGGGGTAAGGATTAGTGTAAATGGGCTGAGGATTTTATGCTGACTCCATTTGCATCATGGAAGGTAGAAAGACACGACCTCACAGAGTCACCAAGGAGCTTTCCAGTAGCTGTAACTTTGTTATATTACCAATTCAAGGAATTTCTCAATTTAATTAGGCCTTTATTAGACAAATATGAATGACTGAAGTTAGAGATGAATAACCATTAATTCAAGCTGAAATTATGAGAACACATTCTGGACTGATATTCATCCTATTTTGAATGAAACCATTCTTACTATCACTGCAAACTTCAGAAATGAACAGATGGTATCAGTGATTAATGTTCTGAATTTTTTGTGTGACCTTATTATGGGCATGGATATGTTTCAAGTCTGATTTCTTTCTGTTAAATTCCCTACAATCCTAGGTCTTGCCTTCATTACTTTGTCTGAACCTCTGTTCTCATGAAATGCACTGCTCACACTCCTCCATGTGCTCCACACAGCTCGATTTTTGCTGTAAATTGATCATGTCAGCATTACAATTGAAAGCATTTGGCAATAGCAACTGTAACCAAAAAGGAGTCCATGTACAAGTGAATCTTTACAAAATCAAAGCTTCATGCATTGATCTGGAAGAATGTTCTTCCTAAAGCTCCTTGGTTCAATCCACAAAGTGAATTCATAGAAGAGCAGAATTGACAGAAATAAAATACTTGAGGAAAGTACATTAAGCACACATGGTTTTAATGAGTCCCTGTCCTTGTTAAAATTAAAAATATAAAGGAAATCAAATGCTTAAAATAGGTCTGTATCTTTGCAGACTTGTAACTAATTAACCAAGGAAAAGGATGCTTAACACTGACTTCAGTACACCTGCTGCATTTTGAATAAAATAGTGGATATCCGCAAGGGAATAAGAAATGAATGTGAGATTACATCTAAAAAGATAAAAACCTCCCAAATATGAGATGACTGACTGATGCAGAACTGAATAAAAAGAAAAAATGTAAAAGATGAACACTCTCTTCATTTGCTTTTCTCCCACTGAAATGGTTTATGTTGATCAATTGTTCTTCATTTCCAGTAAAGTGGCTTTTTAGTCTATCATAACTCAAATTTAAATTGTATCTCCTATACTGTAAAAGAAAAGTTAAATACATTAAATATGATTCTAAGTAGGAAATTTTAGCATGTGATCCTACTTGACAGACACTTTTGTGTATTGTGTATCTCTTAATTTGTTTCAGCTTAATATAAGTTTAGATTCAGACTTCTTTTATCAGACAAATGTGAGTTACTCTGCAGTTTTATGGGACTATTTTCCTGTTGGCAGGATTTGATCCTACTTAGTAAATTAATATTTGCCTTCACCCCTGAGAAAGGAGAAAATAAAGACTTCAGAGAAGAGTTAAGTGATGTTAGATGATGAATTTAGAAGACTCCTTGTGCATCACATAGCTAACAGATATGGGGGATAGAATGTACCCATTTCTTAGATTCAGTTTTAGGATAAAGAAAAAGAGAGAATGAAGTAAATCTGGAAGTATTTATATAGTTTTTCTCCCTTAGAACACCATAAGTACCAGCAAATAATAACATAAGGCTTAAATTCTCACCCTCTGCTATCTCCTATGGCAATTATAGTTTTAGAGAATTTTGTACATGAACAAATTTCTTGTGAAAAGGATTATTTTGAAGGTAATTTTTTTTTTTTGTTTTACTATTTTGGAACTAGTGTGAGAGAAGACTGAGCATTAGTCATTAGTAGAAATTTATATTTAACTTTTTTTTGAAAAAAAATTTGCAAAAGTATAGGAAATAGTATAGGAAATAACAGTGAAGCTCCTAAATAAATTATCTATTTTAAAAAGTTAAGAAGCTTGCTAAAGTGTAAAAGGCTTGCTTTAAAAAATGTTCTGAAGAAAGTAAAAAAAAAAAAAATTGCCACATTTCTCTCTTTCCTTATCTTCTCTGTCAGTTATTCTAATTAGAAAAAAAGGAAGGCATGTTGATAGAGGGAGTCACCAGGAGAGTCAGAAGAATGAGAAACTGAAGAGAACGTTTCATGTCATCATTTCATAGCATCATAGAATGGTTTGAGTTGGAAAGGACCTTAAAGAGTCTTCTTTGCTGATAGTGTCTTTCCTACTGTTTAATGACCATGTCTAAACACACTTGCTTCAGCAAGCAGTCTAATATTTGGCATTTTCTCAGATCCAGATCTGTGCTTTTTGACTTCTAGGTAAGGGCAGGGGATCTGTCTTCCCCCTTTCACTGAATACCAAGAACAATGGCTGCAGCTCAGGTTACCTATACATCAGCTTTCTTGGAAGCCTTTAACAACATCATCTGCAAATATTCTATGCATTTTTATCACTGCCATTGGGTTTCTGAGGTACTTACTAGTGTGAGGCCAGGGATGTTTATGTTGCAGGTAAGGGAAGGCTGATCTCTGCACTATCATGTCACTAGGACTTTTTCTTGATGAGAGAGAAAAGGGCTTTGGTCTTGAAATGTTGGTATGCATTTGAGCTCAAGTTTCTTTCACTTACCCTGTGATGTTTTATGATGTTCTGAGTCTTTTCAAATGTCAAGGTGAAGATCTAATCTAATTTCCTCAAGCATCTACTTGCTAATATTCAGCAAATATTTTAAAGATACCTAAAGAGAGATACAGAAAACAACATGTTAATAAAGAAGACATCTTCCATGTGGGCTTTGTGAGAAATAGCCACACCAAGGGTAGAATTATTTTCTACTTATAAACTTGAGTGTAATCTACTTTGCTTAAAAAGTGCTTGTTGCTCTTGACTAACTACAAATTGACAGCAGGGTAGCTAGTCCAGATGTAGACATCTATATTGCAGGCACCTTCTGCTTGATGAATCCAGTTCTACATCATTTATCTGTAAATAATTCCAAGGAAATTACACAAGATAAAGTAATATTGTGATATTATTCACTGAAGATTATGCTGCTTTTATACTCCATTCTGGGAATTTTTCCCAGTTTTGCAGGCAATTTGTCAAAGGCCAACAAAATGGCTCAGTCCCACTTGCAAAAGAGCTGTATCAAAGTACCCAAAAGGTGGAAGTACACTGGTGATTACTACAGACCAATGTTTTAGGGTTTTTTTTATTCTTAGTTGGATTAGTTTAAGTATTTTGGTATAGGTTACTAAAACTGAAGAGAGTCTAGTACAGGAGAACTGACAAGACATTGATCTCTCCTGTGTTCTTAGCAACCTGTAACAAGGTTGACCTTCAGTGATTATCTGCCTAAGCAGAGCTGAATTCCAAGGAGAGGAATACATCTCAGATGTTAGTTAGCCATCTATGACTCAACACTTCTAATTATAAAAGTCCTACAGATTCTATGAACATTTTCTGCTTTGTGATGATTAGATTTAACATTGTGAAATGTGTGTGGACAGAGCTGTTAACAGCAATGATACCGATCTCTGTAGCACTGACAATGTTTTGCACACATGCTGAAGGCATGAAGGAGTAAATATTCCCTGCTGAAAAGGTTTGCAGTCTGACTTGACAGCATAAACAACAAATGAAAAATGCTGAACAATTAAATCCACCAGAAAATAAGTTAGAAAGACATGTATGAGTGTTGTTCCTTCCAAACCCCTCTCGTTTGTCTTTTATGCCTCAGTTTTAAAATCTACTTAGTGCTTTAGAGTTTATTTACGTATGTGTTTGTAAGATTTCTGTCTATTTGTTTAGCTGATTATTTGCAATTATTTACAATTACCACTACTAATGGTTTCCAGACTTTTTAATTATGGAGTGGCTTCTGTAAGATGGGTCCTGTTCCCATCAGTATTAAGGATTTCAATACTGGCATGGGGACAAGCAATCCACTTTGTAACCAACACAGCTCCACTTGGGTCATGACCTCTAGCACTGAACTGCCAGCTCAAGTCATGACTTCACACAGCTCCTCTACTAGTTGAAGAGATACATGCATTAAAACTCTGTACTTCAAAGAGGCATCTCCAGAAAAGCTCTGTCTTCAGTAATCTGATCATCTAATCCAAGAGACGTTTCTGTGCTCAGAAGGGGAAGAGATGAAATTTAAGATCCAGGTCCTATTACTAATAACTGTAGCACAATCAACAGCAAGTCTCTTGATATCATTGATGTGATGGGTTCATAGTCCCAGAAACTATTAGCTCGTGTACTTTAAGCATTTAGTGAGCTCATCTTACTTGTCTAGCTCTTCCAATGTGAGGCAGATCCTGCTGGACTGAGTATGTATGTAGTGCACCACATCACTGATAACTTCTGAATTAATAGGGTAATTGCACTTGGCATTCAATTTCCCTCTGTATCAGGCAGTGAACACAGTGAAGAGGAAGACAGCTTATCTCCAGAACTATAGAGCAGGATTCAGCTTTCCTTTTTAAATTTCTGCAGTGTTGGTGTCAATGTATGAGATGGATGTCTAGTCTTCTAACAAATGCAGAGGAGAGTTAATCAAATATAATTAATGTAATCTGGAGAGTTACTCATCTCTACATAATTAGGCAGGCAGGTATAGACTCAGTTGTATTAGTGGTTTTTCAGATGCTCTGCCATATTTAAGATTTCTCAGGGGTGTTACAACACTACAATGGTGAATAGCATGGTATAGGCTCTATACAAAACTTGTCCTCTTGTGGCTCAGCAGCTAGAGGACAAGTGGGACACTGAACAATTTCTGTGTCTTTTCAGAGAAAGGAAAAAAATCCAGAATAGTAGATAAATTCACCAAAAAAAATAATAAGACAATGTTACTTGTTGGTTATTTTTTATTTAATTTTTGTCATACTAAAGAAAAAAAAATGAGGGGATATGTTGAAGAACTCAGAGAATGTTATTTAACTTTAACAAGTTCAGATAAGCTTGTTGTTCAGTACACATTACTTGGGGTCTGAGAGTGATCATTAGCTGCAGTAAACTAGCAAAACCTGGGGAATTTGTGTCAGTATTCACACACAGAAATTTAGAAATCCTCATGGATTATTAAAACCAAAGTCAAGACTATGGTCTTAATCTTAATTTGGAATTTAGATTCTTCTGAGAGGGTTTCAATATCCCATCCATCCATTTCAAATAATCAACAATTTATTCACTTCAGAAATAAGAGTAGAGGTACAGTTATGATGCACCAGTAATGCAGGCCTTGGCTATGGATACTTAAAAACCCATCAAACTGCCTTTTTTTTTTCTTTTTTTTTTCTTTCTGTTCCTTTGGCATAATAATTTGATTTAAAATATTACCACTCATTTCTTTCTTAAGGCATTGTCCATAGCAACAAGCAATTTTTGAGGGGTATCAAGTCAAGCCAAGAATAATTATTAAAGGATTTACTGCAAGCAAAAACAGTGAAATCCTAGGTCTATGGCCAAAGACTGTTTTGACAAAAAGATTAAGAAGGATGGAAAGGGGTTGATTAATGTTGCCTATTAGACAGCAACTTATGTTAACCCTAGATGTACTTATGTGTTAGTCATATATTTACAGGGGAGGGTAAAGATAAACCAAGTTAAATTGCTTATATTTTTCATGATAAATGCCTATTGATTTCAAAATACTGATAAAAGAAAAAAAATGGCCACTAAAAAGCTTTGTGGACAAGCAGCAAAAGAAATTATTTGTAAAATACTGTTTTGAACTGCTATACTACTTCTCCCTGCCAAAACCTCCCTGGCAGTCTGACAGGCTTGTTTCTTATACATCTTCTTTTGGTTCAGATATAAACCACATTTTTTCCCCACATCATGTGAAATTCTTCCAATATTTCATTGTTCTTGTTCATATAAAGTAGTTTCTTTCATGGCAACGCACCAGTTTTCTCTTGTAAAGTTATTTTGGTGAGTTTTTTCAACCATCACCAAAAGATCAATCTGTTTGCAATACCATGGGCAAAGGCAATCCATTGGAAAAATAATGTTCAGGCCCACGTACTGAAGAAAACTCATACAGCAATTATATTTCTGACTTAAAGGGAAACTAGTGAGCCTACACTAATTCTGTAACTTCAAGCAAGATGCACCTAATTTACAACTTTGCCACACAAAGTGCTTGCAATTGCACCCTGAGTCCCAGACCTTTTTGACGTCAATTTTTCTAGACCATATTTTATCAGGTGTGAAAAAGCAATGATTCTTTAGGGGAAAAGACTCAGGTTGAACAGGTACCTACTGCCAGAGACTAACATGAAGAGGAACTGGGGAGGTGGAATATGACAGCTGTCAACTGTCCTCACAGCCTCTCAACTAGGGGAGCCAAGTTAGGCCTGTGCACGACTGGAATCTCTGTTTTGTTTCCTGCAGCAGCCAACCCAAAGGGACAGATCTGGCAGCCAGAACAAGAGCTCTCCAATAGTCAGGGACTGTGGAGCAGATGTGATGCAGAACAAAATCTGCTAGCTCTGTAACCTAGGGGGGACCTGCATGTAAAGGGAATCAAAGCCTGGCTGTTTGAATCAGCTGAGTCTACTTTGTAGTTTCATTAACATGAAAGGAAAAGATCAAGTTTTGTCCCAATATATAGGAAACATGAGTCTTACAGTCCTAATTTATTAACTTTCAACATTTTTAGAGGTAAATCTTAGAAATGTGGAAAGAAAAGCTAGATCATAAGGTGCCTGATGATGTTATTTTTTTAAGTTTTTAACTAAATTCTCCTCAGTCATTGTATAAGGAAATTTAGATTATAAAGAAAATGTTCGTAATTAAGAAAAAAAATCGCAAGGCTAAACTGAAATAAGCAAATATAGTGAGCCTAATTCTAATTTATATTAGGCAGCTTTTTACTACTGTGCTACTGCAGGGAGGTTTGGAGATACTAGTAAAAGTAATTTATGCCCACTTTAAGGCCCATTTATGCTGCCAGAACAGTGATAGCTGAGTCACTGAGCTTCTGAGAGTCACCGCAGTCAACATCGGTCAGAAATGTCTAAGTGTGCATTTATTCATTCCAAGTGTCTAAAACTGGTATTCATCATTAACACATCCTAAAAATTGCAGCCAGCAAATCAGTGAGGAAAACAGTCAGATGAGCCAGGCACCCAGGAGCAGAAAGAGACTGAAGGTTTTAACCTTTCCTTTAATAGAGAAAACAGAACAATAGGAATGAATTTGAACAACCTGGACATAGCAAAATTTTGGTGGAAACATTCAATGAGTCAATAGGTGAGTAATGAGATCTGTATTGGTTTAAATGAACTAGTACTTCAGAAGAGTAAGTTCAGAGGGAACTATAATCTAAAAAAAATAAAATAAAATCAGTGTGCTTAGCAGCAAAAATAATCAGATTTCTCTGATCCAAATTTATCTGGAAATCTCTGATTTCCAAATTTTTTCATAGTTATTTTGAAAAAAGCAAAAAAAGAG
>JANHGL010001857.1:0-46457 GCA_024611195.1 Ceyx melanurus
TGACCTTAAACCTCTTGTGCTCCAACTTGCACCCATTGCCTCTCATCCTGTCATTGGATGACATTGAGAAAAGTCTGTTGGGAAATTCCTATTTCCCGGAATGAATCTTGCCCTGGGAAGTGTAGGCAGTGACCTTCATTCACAGGCTCATCATCAGCCTTTGATGACAGGATTCCTCTGCACGTGGAGACTTTTTACATCTCTAAGTCCTAGGTGCAAAGAAGTTAAAAAGGAGCTAGGGAGGAAAGGAAAGCTGTGTCACAGGCACAGGAGATGTGGTGTAGCTGGTGCCAGGCTGTGGGAGCAGACACTGCCCACGGCACCTCCATCCTCTTCTGGCCTCCTCCAGCACACACCCCAGGGGCAGCATGAGGAGCCCAGCGTCAGCCCCCGACTGCAGCACTGGGACGCCTGGCCACTCTAGGAGGCTGCTGGATTTCAATATGTTCTCCCATATGCTTTAACACTTCTGTGTTTCTTCCATCTGTTTCTGGGAAATGTGAAGGAATTTAATGATCTTTTCTAGGGTTATTAAACCAACAGCTGTTGTCATTAATAGAGGACATTCTTTATGGCAGCGTGCAAATTCCAGTGATAAATCCAGCCCTGCCACCCTGTATTTCTTCTCAATGAATACATTATTTGCACTGAAACTGAGGTTGTGAATAAAGCAAGTTCTTAAAGTCCTATTTTTATGGTATAGATTTGGCATAAATATAGGGCGTGCTTTTTCCCCCTCCTCTTCTTGATCCTGATAGCTTTTGTTATGAAATACACTTTATACTGGGTGAGACAGATTTTTGTTGTTGTTGTTGTTCAAATCCTCCTTCCTCCTCTTGTTATTGTTCTCCTTGCCAAAAAAGCAAGTGGAAAAACTGAGGAAAACTTGCTCAAAGGAATGTAATACAGTATAATCCAATAGCCATTTCTTGGTGGTTTATCTGCAGTAAGAAATGATCTTTTTCTGTTAATTTTAAAGATTCTTCTCTGTGGTTTAATTACAGTAAGAAGTGATCTTTTTCTGTTCATTTTAAAGATTCTTCTCTGTGGTTTAACCCCAGCCAGCATCTAAGCCCCAAACAGCTGCTTGCTCACTCCTCACCATGGGGATGGGGGGTAGAATCATGAGAGAGACAAATCTCGTGGGTTGAGATGAAGACAGGTAAAGGAGGAACTCATTCACCACTTTCCAGCAGCAGGCAGGTGTTCAGAGCCATCTCCAGGAAAGCCAGGCTCCATCACATCTGACAGTTACTTGGGCAGACAAATGCCTCAGTCCAAAAGTTTTCCCCCCGCCTCTTCCCCAGCTTTGCACGCTGCCCACAGTGTCATCTGGTCTGGAACATCCCTGTGCTCCATGTGTACCCCCAGCCTGCTTGCCAGAGGGGTGAGGAGCAGAAAAGCACTTGGCTCTTAAGTGCAGCTAGCTCAGCAGACCGCCCCCTCAGCAGAGAAATGCTCCTGATGGCCAGTCTGACCCTCCCCTGGTGCAGCTCTGAGCCATTCCCAGGTATCCTGCCCCTGAACCCCAAGGGTAAGAGCTCAGAACCTCGCTGTCCAGATGCCCTTGTCAGGAAGCTGCAGAGGGTGAGTGATGGGAGTGCCCCTCAGCCCCCTCCTCTCCAAAAAGGAGAACTCAGAGGGCTCAGGGGACGTGCCTCCTACCCCATCCACAGCTCCACTGCCCTCCTCTGAACTTGTTCATGGACCTTCCCACCCTTCTCAAACGATGGGGCCCAGCACTGCACACAGTGCTCCGGGGGGGGGGGGTAATGTCATTCCTCCCTGGCTGATGTGTTAATGTGGGAGGTATTTGAATGAAAGCAATTAACAGGAGAAAAGCCCTGTGTCCTAACATCACTTTCAAAGTATTTCAACAAGTACTAACACTGTCTAAACAGTCAGGAGGCTTCTGATGAGTTTCACTTAGGAGTAATCACCACATTTGTGTCATTAATAAACAAAAACAAGAAGAAAATGCTTTTCTGTTGTCTTCTGTGGCTTATTCATCCTGCACCTTAAAAAGCAAAGTACACAACAAAGTAGTTTTTCATCTTGACTGAAATGCATTTGAAAATTAACTGTTTTACTGGCTTGAAAGCTTCCTAAATTGGATTAGGATCCCCTATATATACACGCCATGGGTAATGGGTGATCTGGCCTGTTTGTTATCTTTGTAATGATTTTCTCACCTAGCATTTTAATTAATATAATCCCTGCACTGACATTGCAAGCACAGATGGGCAAGAGCTGAAGTATTCTTTGCCATGGGAAAAGATTTACGTTGAAATTACCAATTTAAGGGGGATTTACCGAACCCGAACAAAACTCAGATATTGGAACCTGAATTAATTAGCATGGAAATGCCCAAGCATAGTTAAATCCATCTGTCTTGTTAGTGTTCAGCATTGCTACCATGAGAGGAAAGAGTAAGAAATTAAAAAGATGGGATAAAATGAGCAAGAACAGAAAGAGCAAAACCAGATGGTTCTTAATTTGTGGTAGTCCTTTCAATCAACTTGCAGATCAATTCAAGGAAGTCATGCTAATGATTCATAATAATTTCATTGTAGAATATCTATGTCCAAGGGCTTCAGGCTGCATTAGAGGTAATTAATAAATGGTTATGCATCTATTTGAGGGATTTATGCTGTCACTTATCACGGCAGTATGTGCCTTCTTTGGGAAATGGGAAGTAATAACTGAAATTTAGGGGTCTTCACAGACTCTTTGGTATATATTCTTTTTTTCTCTTTTGAGACAAAACTCCATTAAAAGCAGCAATCCTTTTCCCAAGGAGCAGGTGCTCAGATATTATGGCTATGAACATCCTGTAACTTCACAAGTGTATAGTGGGACAGATGTACAGGGACATGGATGGATTAAACACTTGACATTCACCTCTGCAGTGAAAGATTGTGTTTTAAAATATAAAACGGAACTGAAATAGAAGTAGAGCCTGCGTAAAATTTCAACCCTGGTGTGCACAGAACTTTGAACAGAAATCTTTGCTACTTTTTTTGACAAGCTGGACTTGAAGTCTTATTCTTTTCAAAGGAGAAAGAAAGCAAAAGGAAAAATGTAACTTGTCTTTAAAGAGCAGCAGGAACTCTGGATCACTCATTCCTTGCAGCATTGCCCCTTGAACAGAACTTTTCTGTGCATGCTCAGGACAAGTTTGTAAAAGTGGTTCCGGGCTTTGCTTTCTGCTCCCTCAGGAATTCATCTGGAGGGAAGTTTTCTGGCAGAAGTGGGACCCTGAGAAAGAGGGTTATAAAGACACTTGTTCCTTGGGAAGCAGGGACCTTTTCCCTGCCACTGGTTGCTCCCAAATGTGCTCACAGTCCTACCCCCTTTAAAGCTAAGCTGAATCTGAAGTCGTGTCACTGTTGAGTGAAAAAGTTGCATAAGATTCATTGCATTTCAGAAATGAAGAATCCATCCTGAAAGGGGAGACTGCATTTGAAATCTATCTGGGCTTGCTAAAGTTTTAAATGGAATGCCTCCAGCATTTTTCACTTTCAAGGTGACAGTAATTGAAAGATGGATTCCTGCAATTTTGACATTTATAATCCAACAGAAAGGTCAACTTCTCCATGGAATCTTGTTTAAAATGGTAGAATGGTATGGAAATGTCACATTGTCTTTCTGATAGTGTCACTGGTGCTTTGATTAACAACAGGTTCAACCTGTAATGCAGAATAAAACCCAAATGCCACAAATAGCTCAGTAAGAGCCAAGTTGAAAGTGCCTGGAAGATCAGTAGAAAGATTTCCCTTGATTCCTCCAGTCTGGGGCTCTGGTCTGACTGAAACACTGAGAAGTAAAGAAGTTAGTGTCACTGTTCAAAAACGCACTGTTTGAGCCTGAAGGAGCTGTGACCCCTTCCCTGCAGTTCAGGAGCTGGAAAGGACCTGTGTGTGGCAAGATGCCACAGGTGTCCTGGGGGTGCTAGTGGGCCAGCTGGCCCCAGCAGCCTCACCTGGCACCCATCATGCCCTGCCCACAGGGCTATTTAAGCTCAGCTTGGCAGCATGCTCAGTTCATTGTTTGTGCTGCAGGAGTCCCAGTCTCAGCTCTGTCAGTTTGGCCATGGGCATCACATCTGTATTGCTGGCTTGGCAGGA
The DNA here is from genome assembly GCA_024611195.1 of Ceyx melanurus. Taxonomy (NCBI): domain Eukaryota; kingdom Metazoa; phylum Chordata; class Aves; order Coraciiformes; family Alcedinidae; genus Ceyx; species Ceyx melanurus. Next base: position 4,128 of record JANHGL010001857.1, read on the forward strand.
GGCTTGCCCTGGAGCCTGGTGAGTTACTTGGGTCTGCTGCTGCTGACTTGTCCTGTATTGGCTGGTACTGCCCCTGATTGCAGGGGGCAAACTTTGGCGTTAAGTCTCAAAGTAACTTGTAAACTCCTGTGCTGGAGGCTAAATAGTATGGGGCTAAGGAAGGTGGTGTGCTGCCCTTATGTGGCCCACCAGCTACAAGGGCTGGGCTTCCCCTGTCGATGTTTTCAGTGTTCATTTGAGTTCCATCAATATGGTGCCCCCTGCTGCTGTCACCTTTTCCTGTGAAGTTTTGGCTTCTGTTTTTCTGAGGAGAGTTGTGTGTGTCTGTGTGTGTGTGTTTGCTGCCCAGCAGCTGCAACAAAGCAGTTTTGTGGCCTTAGAAACATTTCTCCAGTAGCTGGCTCAATGAGCCTCTCTCCCTTGCAGGTCTTGCTCTGCTTGCATTTTCTGTGCCACTGCAGCACTAGCTGCTGTTGCCTTGTGGTCCCTGCTAATTGTGTGCTTGATGAACTCTTCCAGGGCATAATATCGTTTGAAACAGGGCTATGCATTACAGGATGGAGAGTGTGGTGATGGTGACAAAGACTATGTTGTTGTCTTCGGGATCAGAGAACTGGATGAAAATTGTTTTTTTGGATTTTGTATTGCTTCTGCCAGGGCAGTGGCACAGCTGGGAGGGGTGGGTAGGGTGAGGAGGGTGTGTGACTTGGGGGTGGTCAGGCTGAACTGGGAGCTGGGTTGGAGCTGCAGTGGGTCAGTGGAGTGTGTGCTCACCACAGCCCTGCCCCTGCTCCTATGGCCCTGTGTGCAGGGAGCAGTTCTCTGCAGGCTCACAACTCCAGGACTGGCTCTCTGGTGACATGTGCAGTGCCCTGCAGAGCTGTCACTGAGCAAGGGCTGCAGAATGTCTTGGGTCTGAGTGTGGCTGCTGGAAGCCAAAGTGAGTTACATTTAATACTTTGAGGGATGCTTTGATTCAGGACTCTGTCTGCATGTGACCTGTTCTTTCAGTACTCGCCACCCTGTCTGCAGCTGAATGCTTGATGAGCCTTGTAAGGGATGAGTTTGGACAAGGTCAGTGGCCTGCTGGTGATGAGCAGCAGTGCCCTTTGTGGTGCAACATCATCCTTGTGCTCTGGAGGGAGCAGAGATGCCTGGTGCCTGCCTGGGGAGCTATGGGCCACACTGCTGCTTCTCTAGGAAAACTGGGATTGCGTGCCCACAAAGCTTCCCTGTAAGTGGGATTTCTGCCATGTTGTTTGTTTCCCATAAACTTGCAGTTTTCATGGTATCTGGCAAAACAAACATCAGAATTACAAAAGGTCAGGCTGTTCAGTTACTGCAGAGTGCACAAGCAGAATACTGTGACACCCTCTGACAGCTTCTGTCGGATACTGCACGGTCTTCTGTATTTGGACCTTCTTGGATGGAGTCATTTTATCTGACAAAAGTCAATCTCCAAGCATTTTTCAGGTAAAAAGTGATGTGCTGTCAGATAGGGGAGGCTTCTTGCTTCTTGAAATAATCATTTTGTGTATTTTTTTCATCAATGGTCTGTTCCAAAGAACAGTCTATTGTTCCAATAGTTTATCTTCAACTTCCAATTTTTGCAATGATTGTGAATCAAGCATCACATGTCAGGAAACATTTTCCACTGACTTACTTGGGTCTGCATGTTTCTATTTATAGATTCACTGTATGTGATTGTTTTTAACACACTTTGCTATCAAATGCTTTCAATAATTTGGTAAAATATAAAAAGTGGAATTCAGTGGGCATGTTAGAAGTATGCTGTTAGGGGAAAATAAGTCCTGGACCATCAGTATTGGAAGCTGAAGCTTTGTAAAAAACTGTGGTGCACTTTAACAGGCTAGAAACTGATACCTGTGAAGTCTCAGCCTGGTGTGAAGCAGGCAAACGGGTGCAGTACAGTATGGAGGAGGAATTTTTGTATGCAGTCTGTGCCTCCCCTCACTCGGCTTGTTCCATGGACTTTGTGAGTGTGGAGGTGAAGTGCTCCTCTTGTGTTTGCTATTTGTGCAACTTAGTTTTCATTTCTGTTGCACCACCTGTGATTTAATAACTTAAAAACTAAGTGAATTCAAGAACTAGTCATGTACTAAGAAATCTAAAAAAATGGTCTGACTCAAAGTGCCCAAGTGAAGGTCCTGACATCATGTTGGGAAATGATCACTATAAACTCACTATAGTTGTGTACTCTATACGGGTATCTTATGTCCTTTGGTGTTGTCAACTTGCTTATGAGGCTTTTTTAGTTGAATACCTTGGGAATCAGTGGGATGGACACAGGTTTGCAAGTCCTCAAACAGGTCAGAATGTTTTTTTTGGGATCCCTTTTCCCTTGAGCAGAAAGGTACTGTCTCCTGCACACTGCAAACAGGAGAATTAACATTTGGCTTTCATACCTAGACCATTATAAGAATGACAATTTTCTTGACAGCTGCTTTCTCAAACTGTCAATCAGCATGTTCCAGTAAACTGTAGAGACTTACTTGAGGTTGAATTTATAATGAAATGGTCTCTTGCTTCATGTGGGTATGATTGCTCCCATTTTTCTTTCCATTTGCACGAACATGGCAGTCCTGCTATTAGTCATTTGCATAGACATCACTTGAATTCGAGTTAAGATCCTGAAATGTAATTTGAACTGGTCTGAATTTAAGGCTGTTTACATCGAAATAAGTGGTTTTATGCTTGATGGTGGTGTGAATGTGCCATCATCCCTAGGGCTATGCTTAAAGGAAAGGCAAGAAGACCTTTCAGTCTCCTTCCTTAGCATCGCTGCTCCTTGGTGAGACTAGTCATTGTCAGAGGATTCCTCCTCTGTCTTAACCCCTTCAGAACAATGGATTATATTGCTAGATTGTCTGTTCAGCAGAAGATGCTGCTGAAATGTTTTCTAAGGGACCAGTGACAGTCTATTTTACTTGATAGAAAAGCTGCACCTCAGCAGACCATTTGTGTATCTTTGGGCAGGTGTTTTAGTATTCAAAAACCATGGGTATTCTAACGGGCTTTAAACAATGCTGAGAATCTGCAGTCTGCATGACATGCCACACAAAGTGCAACAAGACCTGTACCCTTAAAGGCTTTTGTCTGGAAAACAGTACAACTGATAACTCACAGAATCACAGAGGCTGGAGAAGATCTCCAAGATCAAGTCCAACCATCAACAAGTATTATCGTGGCCACTAAACCATGTCCTGAACTTGGCACAGCTTGGATCGTTAGCTACAGTGTCCTTTATTTGTACTGTCTTTTCCTGTGTCTTGCTGATTTCCATATTGCTCCACTTTGATTGCAGGATATTTAAATCTCCTTTTATATTCTGGCAGGATCTCTACTACTCAGAGTAATCCGGGGAAAAGGGTGTGTGTGTGTGTACTTGTGTGCGTGTGCGTGCGTGTGGCAGGGGATGCAGGAATATGAAGAACTTGATGAAACTTGTAAGTGGAAACAAATTCTGAGTCCTGCAGCTCACACAGCTGGAAACATCTGTGTGCTGATTGTGAAGCAAACCAGTAGCTGAAATGTGTTCCTCAAATCACCTGACAAATATCTTAATTAGGGCTTTTAAAGACAAGCAATCCTCTAAATTAGCTGCTGGTAGCAAATACACCGTCTCAGTGGTAGGGTTTAATCTCTCTCCTGCTCTGTTGGTATTACCCCCTCAAATGGGTGGCATATCCACATGCATCATTGCATGCTTCTAGGAGGTTGCTCTAAAAATGGACACCATGCAAATACTACCTGGGCTGAGTTAGAGACCCTTTCTATTCCTCAGTGCTGAGCAGTGAGGGATGGATGCAGCACCAGCTTCCCCAGTGAGCAGCAGCACAGGGAAAGACTATTATGAAGAAATATGCACCTGCAGTGTAGGAAAAATAGAAGCTTAAGAGGCTGGAGGAAGGATGCTGAAACCTGGTTAAAACTGACCCTCAATACTGCAGACATGCATCTGAACACTCGGATGTTCAGGAGCTCCAGGTAGAGCAGCCTTTGGTCAAAGCACCTGCTGCCTCTGCACAAATGGAGAAATTTCATTAAATGACATCACAGTGAGCTTGAAATATTATCTGCGTTCCTCTTCTATGACTGTGGGTTGGACCAAAGGGATGCCCATCTGGGACTTAAACACCATTAACCATTAGTGACCAACATTTTCTAGTGGTAAGCACTGCCACTGTTATTGCCAGATCCTTTCATTCCTCATTGTTATTTCTAAATATTTGAACAAACGCAGGGTAAAATAATCAATCCCCGATTTCTTTGTAATAATTTTGTGCTAAAATCCAATAGTTTGAATGTAGGTGAAAGAAAAGTTTCAGGGAGAAGTGTTTTCATCTATGGGCTGGACTAGTTTAAAAAAAAAAAAACAACAAAACCAAACAAATTGAAAAGATTGATAAAGAGGTAACAAATCTTTTAAGAGAAGGCTTTATCCTGTGCTAACGCTAGAATACTGTACGTTCTGTCCTGTGTCACTGTAGAACTTATTACCTCTTCTCTGGCTGTAACTCTGCTCCTTGTCTTTCTCCATAATGCCCTTCCTCCCAAATTATCCAATTAACATAGTGCATTTAAGCACAGTTAACTGAGTATTGTGGGTCCCATTTGTAACCAGAAGAGCAGCTCAAACGCTTAGAAGAGTTTTCTTTAAATGTACCTTTTATAAAGGATGTTTCTTTCCCAGCACTCCTGTCTTGCACCCTCGGAAGCAGTGCCACTGGAGTCCAGAGCCATTGATGTTGGGCTGGGTATTGTGCTGCTCTCTTGACAGTGTTCATGCAGTCCTCTTTGAACTGTGCAATTAAACACCGAGGACTATTTAAGGTTTGGAAAGCAGTTCTTTTATTTACAAACATGAAGAGATTGAAGTAGAGGCTTGAATTAAAAGCTCATCAAACAAAATCTTGTTCACAGAATGATTATAATGATATATTGTAAATTAACAATTCAAACATATCTAAAATAAATACATGAATATAGCTTCATTTTAATTTCCATGTCTCATGAATTAGAGCTTTACTGCAACTCTGTGTGGGGTAAATGACATTTTTCCACTACATTCAGTAAAAGAGTGATCCAGTGTAGCATGTTCAATGTTTCTGAATGTTTTCTTAACTGATGAAGAAATTATGGTGTGTTGAGATCAGATACAGGCAGTCTGACCTTTGCAGGTTAGTATTTTTTTTTAATTAATTGGATGATCCACTGGGGAATGTTTCACAGGAAGGTAGTTACATTTATTTTTCTGTAAATTGAGTGCTTCGCTAGTTTAACAGTTTGGGGTTTTGGGGGGGGAGAAATATATGGTTATAATATAACATTCTTTAACTCTTTCAGTGAGTATAAGCTTGCTCATTCTGTTGAGAGGATGTTTCAGAGTTTCAAGGGGAAGCTACTTCCTTGTGTGAGCCTTTAGATGTAATTTAAGACTTGCATTTTGGCAGCACATTGATTGTCTCGGAACACACTATTGACAGAGCTTTATATTGGGCATATCTGAATGCCTCCAAAAGAGATTGTTACTGTTAGCAGCTTTCCCTCTCCTTTACACCTCTACCTGATCTCCTGAGTCTTACCCTCTTTAGTCTAAAATAGTTCTGTACCCTGTTTTTACTAACCAGTTCTTTAAGATCCCATTCCCCTTTGCATTCTGTCAGTGATGCTTTGCAGTGACATATTGCTGACTTGCATCCTATCTACGATCCACCAGATGCCTTCCTGCAGACCTTCTGCACACGCTGGTGTTGTTCCTCCTGCACTGCTACAGCTGGTAATTCTGCTGCTGTCCTGGTCCTCCTGCACTGCTACAGCTGGTAATTCTGCTGCTGTCCTATCCACAGTCTAGGGGGCTGCTGGAGGAGGGCACAGGCTGTGGTGCTGTGCCAGGTCTGTTGGCAATAGCTGAACAGATCAACACTGTGATGGTCACAAAACCAGCATGCAGCACCGTTTAATTTTTATAGTGTCAATTAGCCAAGTTTTAAAGACCCAGAGGGAATAATGAGCAAGATCTTCTACAATTCCTGTGTGGTTCTTTCTGTGACTTGGACAGAGTATACAGAGGCTAAGGGCAGTGAAAGCTCCTGTGTTAATCATTGCTAACACATTGAATTTAGGGCGAGAATTCTTCAATTCCTGATAATAATAATTCCATTCCTTTTGAGGTCTGACTTAGACACCCTGTTTGTACTATGTAAGATAATGTGACCTCCTGCCTCTTCCTTGTGCCTTGGCCTCCTCAAAGAGGAAGGAAAAGTGCTGTTCCTAAAGTAACAGTGGCTGAACAATAGCAAGTGACTTTGATTTTGATACTCAAAAGCAAAGGAATGCTAGGGTGGATATCCTCTTGTGTTCAGCATTTATATGCTCACTGAAAAATTGCTTTCAAGGCTGAGGTTTAGCCATGAATGTATCTGTAGCACTTCATACAGGTGTGTCAAATTTTCAAACTAGATAATGCTAGTATTATCTCATCATAGGCACAAGGGCTGAATGCACAGGATATTTAACAAAAGACCCTGCATGTGAAATTCCCTGCTTCCATACCTACCCGGCTGACAGCAGGACTAGCTTCAGCGGGCAAGCCGTGGTTGCTCTAGTGAATACAGAGCTGTTAGAGCCTATGATTTCTTGTTGATGGATTAGGGTGTGTTCTTATAGCAGCTCAACGTGTGTTTTGTGTGCTTTCTAGGATGAAATTAGTAGGGAAACAGCAAAATCTTTGACCAGCATGGGGTAACCTAGCAACAGGGTAACAGCTCAGATTCACTTTTTCCTCTTTAGCATCACACCTGCTTAATGAGCCATTCTGGAGCGGATGCTTTATGCTTTTTGAGTATTACCTATTTACAATGTTTATTTGAAACCTGGGTGCTTTGAGACCATAGCTCCATCAGAAGCACCCTCGTGCAGGTTTAATGCAGAGCCCTCACTGGTGCCTAAAAGTGGTGCCTTGTGACAGGGCTCAGAATTACTGCGTGCGTGGCCCTGTATGTTGCTGTATAGTGAGCTGCTTCCCGGGGTAAGGCAGTGGGAAGTTTCCAGGAGCTCAGGTTGCTGTTCCATCTGTGAGTGCTGCTTGCAGTGGGCATTTGGCTGGATTGAACTGGGATAATCCATAAATCCCTAAATGCACATAAGCATTTGTCCTGTGCAATACTCTGTACCAAAAGGCAGCAGCATCTGGAAGACAAAAGTAAACAATGCAGCTTTGTGTGGAAGCCTTTAGCCAAAACCTTCCCAGGCTTGTGTTTCCAACCTTGCCCTTTGCTGTGATCAACACAAAACCTCCCCAGGCTTGTGTTTCCAACCTTGCCCTTTGCTGTGGTCAATAAACAGCTGATCTGACATACAGCAGTGAATTCCTTTCCAATACTTTTAAGGCCACAATTGAAGGATAATAGAACAGAGACCTTGATTGTCTTGGGATTTAAATGCATGGTTTTGATTTTTGTATTTGCCTCTCTTTTTCTATTATTATTTTTTATTAATATTGACAACTAGACATATAATTGCTTTGTGTTTCTCAGTGGGAAATTGGGGTTTTTATGTATTCCCAGGACTTCAGGAGCGATGGCTGTGAATTAATTACCAATTAGCACCAAGTCAAAATAAGTTGCCAAATCAGCAGTGTGGGTGAATGGGTACTGAGGTCAGTGAAATAAGCACTTAATGACTGTAATACTGCAATAAATGAGGGTCTGAGGTCTAGGAAGAATGTTGAAAAACCTGCATGGTCACAGAAGAAACTGAGAAAACAGGATTTCAAGGTCCTGGAAAAGTCAAATGAGTGTCAACAGGAATATCACCAAAAGATGCAGCAAAGTTGAGTGTCACAGTAATGCCTGGGTTAAGCCAGCTGAAGGTAATTTCCACTTTGTAAGTGAAAACTAGTATCTAGCATGCCTGAATTGCATATATATCTTTTCTGTTCCTTTTCCAGGTATAACTGACACTTGGTTTTGATTCACCAGTAAGCAGACAAAAGCTCTCATTGTGATGCAGAATTCATCATTACAAATCTCCCCAAGCTTGCAAAGCAGAATAATGTAGGCCCAGGATATATGTCCTGCATATAGCATCATGCATATCAATGATGCAGCTTATAAAAAAATGGCATTAATGGTGCATAATGCACTTGTGACATCTGGGTTATTGCTGCTTTGCTCTGTCTGGTGACAATAAGCAATCTGACTGTGCTACCAAACATATGTTTATTCTGCAAAGTCAGGACAGTGAAACACCACTCCTCTCCCATCATGACATCCCTACTTTTATGAAGGAAGACAACAAGATTTCTGATTTGCCTTTTATGAAGCTCTATTCCTTTTCTGGCTCCATAGAAATGGACTGGGTTTGGGTTACCTGCAGCTTGGAATATTGCTGTGAAAACAGTCTTGTCAGCTGTTTCCTTTAATGAAGTGCTATGAGGTATTTCTTTGTGTATTAGGGTTGTAGCAGCATGAACTTTTGCAGGGAATTGACTGTGATAAGCAAACTTTTGAAGCTAATCAATTGCTTTGCTGTTTGCCTGGTAGGCCAATTTTGACAAGTGCAGGGACTGCTGATGCTGTCACTGTTACTTGTGCAAAATGCTTTCGGGGATATGAAGATGCAATGGGTAGGACAGAAGAAAGGGGCTGGGGTGTAGGTGTCCTGACTCTGAGCCAACATTTTCACACGTGCAGAAAGAGTGTGGCAATGCTACCAGCTGGGTGCTGGCCACCCCTCTGCATTGAATATCTAAAAGAGAAAGTTACTCTATGGCCTGTGGCACAATTGTGAGTTAGGTCCTGATTTCAGCAAGAAAAATAAGCAGCATGGAAGAGATCATAAAGGAAAATAAAGGCCTTGGTTACCACTTTGAGTTTAAAGAAGGAATTGTGTTATTTGTGCTCTGGATGCTTGTTGTGGTGTGATGATAATTTGTTCCTGTCTGAGTTGCTGGCCTGGAACTGCAGCAGTGTACTGACAACAGATTGCTTTGCTCGCTGAGTGGCAAGGTGTGTGAGCAGCTCAGCGTCTTGCAGAAATGGTGATTTATGTGTTAGGGCCAGAGTAATATGTGGTCACTGGAGTTATCTATCTGTGGAGTTCCTATTTCCCTGAAGATGAGAAGTCTAAGTCACCTGTGATCCTGAGACAAGCACCTGCCTTGTGAACAGTCCAGCTTTGTCAACTCAGAGCTGTGAACCAGCAGCCCAATGCTGCTGTGAAGTAAAAATATCTGCTTTCCACTGGATGCAAAACATAACAGATATTTTTTGTACCTGTTACTGATTTGCATAGTGCTGGCAATGTTTCCCTTCTCTATATGGGACTGTAAGGAAATTCACCATTAACAGCTGTTGATGAGGTTTCTTGGCCAGCAACGTCTGCTGCAGTCAGTATTAGCTCTGCAGTAGTCAAACTGTTTCCTTGGGTGACTTATAAGGCCTCTGGCAATGGATAGACTGCGTAAAGTTTGAATGTCTAAATGAAAATAAATAAGAAAAAGTAATTTAATTTAGAAGTTCCAAAAGGTATAGATCTTGGGTTCCTTATCATAAAGATACTTCATTTTAATCTATGGCTTAGGCCTCAGTCAATCGCAAAGTGAATTGGACATTGAACATTGCTAGTTTTGCCTCTTTTATTATGCACAGATGTCTAGTTCCATTACATACCCTATCATGAGCCAGGTGCTAAATTGCCTTTGGCTGCCTTCATAGGCCTGAGGAGTTCTTGTGGCTATCCCTAATGTAATTAAACATTTACACTCAATTAAATGAGAATTGTGTAGCCACATCATGCTAAGGGCTGCTGCTACTTCCACCAGTATTCTGATTCTGTACCGCTTAGGCAAGTTTTAAAACATATTCCACAATATTCAGGCATTTAGGTAGCAAGCAAAACTGTTAAAATATTTATGAACGGAAGGAGAGAATGTAAGTATGCCATCGCCCATCACTGTCACCACTGTTAGCTTAGCGTAACAGAGCCAAGAGAAAATCCTGAGCCAAGAAGGCAACGGCAGCACTCTCCTTCCCAAGTAGCCAGCTGAGCTCCACATGACTGATTTCAACCTCTGAAATTCACAACAGACTCAATATCTTGTGTCGTGTTGCTGTGCAGTGTCCGCTCTCAGCGGCGGCATCCAGGCTTTCCTGGCAGCAGGGTTGGCACTGGACCCAGCAGGCCCAGCCGTGCTCTGCTAGGCCCCAGGCCCTGCTGCTGCCCACGGTGACTCCTGCTGTGGTCTGCTGGTGCTGGTGGGCGTGCTGCAAGGCGCCCTGGTGCTGAGTCCTTGATGTGCCTGGGCTCTGCTCTGTGGCACCTGCTCTGGCTACAGCGAGAAATGCCTGCAGCCAAACTCACCCTCTCCCTCCTCTCAAAACCAAAGCATCCAGCCAGGTAATAAAAGTCTAAAAGGAGATAAGCCTTTTAAACAAATAACATGAGAAAACCGTGACTGGGATGTTAAATCACAAAAAAATAACTGTTTTCTGGCACTTGGTCTTTTAAAGCTGTTTGGAAGTAAGCCCTGTGGGTTTTTTCATGTGTCCTGAAATATTTCATGTTGCCCTTGTGCCGAGTTCAGGAGAATGCTGTCATGTACTTCCCCAGAGGCAGCAAGACAAAGAGTATGGAATTAAACTCATTGTCTACAGGAGGCTTTACAAGGATTTGCATAGAACGAGGGCTAGAAATGAATAGCAGATGAAAGGAACGATTGTATCCGGAAAACAAGCTGGCCAAGTTATGTCAAAGGCTAAGAGGATATTAGGAGAGCAGATGTCTTGGATGTGGATCTTCACACTGGCTGTTGGCCTGTTTGACAGTTTTCCTGTTCGTGGCATTGCTGGTAGTTGTGGTACTGCAGGACACCAAAAACCTGCTGAGGCTGGGATGTAGGACGGGCATCAAGGGCTTGCTGTGTTCTGGCAGGAGGAGAGGTGAGTGTGCCACCAGCATTGCTGCATGCTCAGAGGTGATAGGGCAGAGGGAAACCATCTGTGTGCAGCTTGTGAGGAATAGTGGGCAGCTGAGTCTGCTCCAGAGGTAGGATGTGGGGCATTTGGAACAATATTATCTTGACATGTGAATAGCATTCACTTAAATAAGATCCTTAGTGGAGATTTTTTTTTGTCTATTTACACTTGTGCCTGTCTTGGAGTCACTCTATCATGATAAACAGAAATAGTTAATCCAAGTCTGAAGAGTAGGATTAGGAATAATTTTTACAAAGATGTGACGAAGTAATTCACATCAGAATTAATCTGACGTGAAAATGAGAGGTGGGTTAATTAACTTGGGCTCCTACCTTGAAGTGGAACAACTCTAAAACACCTGTTCTTTCCTCCTAGGCTATTTTTGAATTTAGGGAAGGGTGACTACAGTGTCTCTAATGCTGGGATGTGAGACCGCAGAATTAGACTCGCGTTTGTCTGAAAGTTTGTATTTAAACTTTTCTGTTACAAATGCTGCAGCTCAGCTACAGACTGCATCATATCTGACCAGGATCATACAGGTGATAAAGACTCCAGTTGTTTCTAACACCTAGGCTATGAAGTCTGTAACATGGGCATCTGTGCATCCAGATAATACCTTCATATCTCTAGTTTAGAGCTCCTGGCTGACAGCACAAAATATTTGAGCATCACTGTCTTGTGCTAGACAGTCCCTAAATCGACAGGTTGTACGTGTTTTCTTGTACCGTACAGATTTTCCGGTAGCCACTGGTATTTTTAAGGTTTCTGCTGAATGTTGTCTTAGCTACAACTCACATGAGCATTTTGATGTGTGCCACTGCATGCGGCAGCGACACTGTGGAGTCCGAGCCTCAGGCCGGTGCTGAGCAGAGCATTGCTGCTGGGGCTCACAAGGACTGTTGCCTCTGCAGAAGAAAGAATAAATTCTTAGTTGTTTGCTGGCTTCTGCAGTTAGAGATGCTTGACAGTGAAAGGACAGCTGATTATTATCTTGTTGTCTGTGGATAAATGCTTTTATATTACATTAGACTGAATTCCATAGCAAATCTCATGCAATTGCTGTTAATTAATTGAGAGGTAAGCAGCACAATGTATAAAAACCATTCTGGTGGGTGATGGCTGACCAGTGAAACCCTGTTTCTTTGATATCTATAATTGTTTAATTAAAGGAGTACCTAAGCACAGGGACTGTGAGAGGCAGCTGAAAAGTCTTGGTCACATGGGAATGAGAGAAAAGGGTGGGAAGACATCAGTGTGGAGCTGACTTTCCCTTAAATACACCTCAAAGAACTAGAGTACATGACCTAATAATGCTCTTGGCTTTATCACCTTGACTGTAATGCTTTCTTCTTCCTTACGGTGGTGTCAGTTACAGGTACTTCTGCTTTCTTCCACTTACCAAGGGCTCTTCTACCCTGGAGAAATGTTCTAGGCACTGGCCATTGCACTCCCAGTGCAGAGGGGATGTCTGGATCACACAGCAATTCAGACAGCATTCCTTCAGTTTCCCAAGTATGGCTATGAAGAGGCAATGGCTCCTGGTTTTCTCTCTCCCTCTTGCCCTTGTTCCAGAAAGGCTGAGTAGCTGGGGAAGGGCTTTAGTTTTTCCATGCCTCTGTTCCTGCCTATGGAAAGGGGAGAACAGGAGCAAGTCGTTGTGCCCTGTGGGTAAGCATTCAGTACTATTATGGTAGGCTGTGGATCCCTGTTTTTTCTGTGCACTACTTAGAGAGTAATTGGGAACTCTGACAGCAAATGGAATTTTACTGGCTTTTAGCATAGGTGAATGCAGGCCAAAGATGCCTGCCTGCTCAGGTTGCACTCTATCACAAACTCTGCAATAAATCCATAGTGCAGGTTTGAGACAGCAGCTGGATCAATACTGAGCTGACACTGGAAGCTAACTTTATAGCCAAAGGAGTGACATTATAAAGACCCTTTGGGCTGGGGTGTTCTGACTCTGAAAGGATGCGGGTCCAGATCTCTGAAGCTGTGTGTGTGGTTTAAGGTGCAGGTGGGTAACTAGTGGGAATTTCCAGGCCTCCTAATGAGTTAGACACCAGTTTCTGAGAGCAACCAGTAGAAAGCCAGGCATGTAACCTGCTTATAATGAAATTTGAAAAACCTTTTTGGCACAAAGAACTTGAGTTGAAAACTGCCTTAGGAATCCTACTTCCCATTGATTTTTAAAGTACTGCACTTTCTCATTGCATGTCTTCTGGTTTAACCTGTACTTATGACATTATTGTATATTATTGGTACGGAAGAACCTAGGAGCTCCAAAGAAGGGTGAGACTGTTGTTAGTTGGCAAATGTGCCAATCAAAAGATGAGGCCCTGAGAGACCTTCCTACCACCCACTGGTTCTGTTGAACTTGCCAGACTGTAAACCTCCCACTGCCCTGTAAACTGGTGTTACCAGATCTGGGCACAGCCTGACTGTTCATTACTGATGCTCTTGGTGCAACAGGGCCATGGCAGAAACTACTGCTCCCAGGAAAAGCTGCTTCATAGTGAGGGATCTTCTGAGAGATCTTGCAGGAAATTGTCCTAAAGAACTGTAGAAAAATTCCTGGTCTAAGGAATGTTTTAAGAGTAAGTGGCTTGAGCAGCTGAACCATGTGACAGTGGCTTTAGTAGATTGGATAGCTGATATTTCAATACCTTTAAGTCTGTAATTAAAGGTGTAATTTCTGGCTAATTCTACAAACTGGGAGCTGTGGATAAACAATAGACTGCTATTGGTGTATCTGAACTTCAGGCTGGGTGGCTCTATGAGCAACTGTATTTTACCTTTAAGGCTACTTACTCCAGAAACTCTACTAGAACAGAGTACATTAAACTTATTTCAGTGATGTATGACTTGATTGGCATAATGGACCAGAATATAGTCTTAAATATTACTATTTCCTCACTTTCTGGCCACTGTTTTACTGTTAAGCAGTCTTCTGTGATCTTTATTGCTAGTGTTATTTCAGCCCAGCTGACATTATCTTATCTCAAATGCTGTCTTCTGACAAAGTGTCAAGACTGCTTAAAAAAAATCCTGGCTTGAGACCCATCCATCCTTGGTGGTTGTCCATTAACACAGTTATCACGGACAAAACAGACTGGCTCCAGAACTTGGAGATATTAAGTAAAGATAATCCAGGTGTTGATTCCAAATGTTAACCTTGTATGGTTTAGAGATTATGCACTACTGGAGTTCTCTTTCTGCAGGATAAAGTGTGATTACTGTTTTAACTTCTGCTTCCTTGTTTTCTTGGTGCTTTTTGTCCTCTGTCGGTCTTCCTAGGGTGAGGTTCAGCAGTGACAGCTCACAAATGTAATTGATCATTGGAATATCCCTGTGGGGATGTCAGGTGCTGTAGTTTAATTAACCCAGATGTGGAATAGTCATTAGGCTGTAGTGAGCTGTTTGTCTTGGTCAGCAACACAGCCTGAAAGGTGAAGACAGGTAGGATTTGACTGTGGCTTCTTCCATTCCTGGAAGTTCAGGTCCTGCTGGAATGCCCCTAGGAGGGAAGTCAGTTGGAGGACAGGAGTCTGTGTATTTCTGCTGGAGGTGTGTAATCAGCTGTCCATAGCACAGCCTGTAGCTCCGAGCAGTTTTTCAGGAGGAACTGTGGCCTTTTTTCTGTATTTCCCCTCTCTGCTCTGCTCATGGGTTCTCAGGCGTGTGACGTGGTTAACAGCAGAATGGACCCTGTGTCCAAAATGACACATGTGGCTCTTGGGAAGTGTTTGCCTTATGCTAATTGATAGCACCTAAAGAAACAGCACAAGGACAGATTCCTGTCCAGCACCCATCGTTTGGTACATTTCTGAGACAAATTGAAGACCAAGAGGATTTGGGTTGTATTCCACACTAAAGTTGCATTTTTCAGAGTACTCATTTTCTTAAAGAGCTATGAATGTGGCAAGTGGAAAAGTAGGCTGTGTAATTTCAAAAGTAGTTTGGTTTCCCTGGTGTAAAGCCAAGCAGAAGCAGTAGTTATAACTCTTATGGTTTCTGGAAGAAGTTGGATTCTATTTTTGAACATTCTTTTTTTTTTTTTTTTAAATCTGAGTAGGTCAAGAAATATACGAAATGTTCCTGGTCTAACAGGATAGCTCAGTGCTTTTTAAATTTGAAGGTAAATTGTCAAAGTTGATTACATTTTATGCCTATAAAACAATCACATCAAGTGTTCCTACTATGAAAACATGATGAATCTCTTAATTACCTGTTTTGGGGGTTTTTGTTCAGTTGGTTTTGGGGTTGTTTTGTAATCCTTGCAATATAAACGATGATTAATTAATGCGATGATTTATTTTATACATACTTGTTTCTTGATGCTGAAAGTATCAGAAAGTTGCTGAAATAGTAACTTCATTGTTTTGATGCAATTTGTATTAATTGAAGAACTGGCCAGGATTTCCTGAAACAAGATTTCCTGAGTTGGTATGAGTTTAGTCAGGTTTTTTTCTTTGAATTTCATCAGTGGTAAATGCTTTGTCTCTAGGGAGAGAAACAAGTCAAAAATGTGTCTTCTGGTTAAGACTGTGTGAAAAGCTGCAGACTGTGGTGAATTAATTGATGAGTAATTCCTTTTTCCCTTCCTCTTCCTGGTGTTACCAGAGCCTGAGCATTGTGGCTGTGCTTGGAATTGCTCTGAACACTAAGTGCTATTTGAAAATGGGAATTTGGAAAATTGAGTCAACCAATTCGCTTAGTAGACATTTACTCAATATGACACTTCATGAATGTCAAAAAACATTTGTCTAACTATGAAATGTAACTGGTAGAGGGTTTGATAAATGGAGACACATTGAAAGTTCAGACTCAGTTTCAGAGAACTCAGTTTTCACTGAGACCTTAAATAAGGGACACTTTTTCAGAAGTACTAGGTGCCCTCCTACTGTGATAATTGACTTGAAAAGTTGATGGCTTGACTTTGTGCTCAGCTGGGCATTGAGTGGTTCTGAAATCCCAATTTTCCTTTTAGCCTTTGAAGCCCTGGGGGACAAACTCACAAAAAGCCCTGTGAATCTTAACATCTTCCTTCCTGTCTGAACAGCTGGAAGCGTTGTGCTCAGCACTGCACTGCCTGAGTTCTGGTGCTGTCCCGGGGTATGAGCTGGGGGGCTGTGCTGGAATTCCAGCTTGCATGTTTGTGTAAGCAGGGGATGCTGGGGTTTGTTTGTGTGCAGACCGTGTAACCCACAGCAGGGGCAGCAGATGCTCAGTGGGATGAGTGATCCATGGCAGAGGTGATGGGGAAAATGGAGATGGCTCCACCCTTCCTGTGGCTTGCTTTTCAGGCCACTAATTGGTGTTTTGAGCTTCTTGTTATAAGCATAAGCAGAAAGTATCTGAATTTGTCAGATCCTAATATCTGCAGTGAACACACCATGTGTAAAGCTGGCTGTGGTGGGTTTCCCTGGCTTCTCTCCTCTGCTCTGGTCACCTTTCCTCCTGCCCAAGGCAGGCAGAGTCTCTGGGATGAGGCTGTGCATGCAGAAACCAGCTGTTCACAAGCTGTGTGGAATTGGGCATCTTGGCAAAGCTCAGGGAGGTCCTTGGACCTTCATTGATTTCAGTGTCTTTGATTCAGACTTTAAACATTTCAAGGACTAAAGGTTGCTTCTCTCTGCTGTCTCCCACATGGCTCCCTGACTGATCTTTAGGTCTGATCTTCACTTGTATGAACTAATCTTTATCTCTTGCTGAACTCAGCAGAATCTACAGATAGTCTGAGGTCTGTATTTGCATTTGAAGCATTATATCAAAGTATGGCTTGCTTTTTTTTTCTGAGGGAATATTTGATTTTTCAGGGAATTTTTGTTAAGTTTCTTTTGTCACAAACAGTACAATGGTGCTATAGACTTTTAATTGCCCGAGGGTCTTACTAGCTCTTTCTACTGATGGCCATCTGTGCTTTGCATCCTTACATCCTTTGAAAGTCTTAATTCCTTTTCTTTTTCTGGTGTTGGAATCGCCTGTGGAACACTGCGTATCATTGGGTGAATCTGAGGGAAGGAATGATTTCTGCAAATATATCTTGTTTTCCAGAAAGCTCATTCAAAGATGAAGATATGTTGGTGTGTGTTCCAAGCAACAGATGTGTCCTCCAATCACAGCATTAATTAGAAGCAAGAGGCAGAACAATAACTCCAAGAAGCTGGTTAGTGGAGGTATGCTTATACCCATTTTGTTTCACAAATTGAAATCCTAACTATCTGAGAGACTAATAAGGCTTATACCTACTAATTTGAACATTGTCCTTTTTATTGTTGGAAGAAGGCTCTACAATGTAGGTATAATCATCACATGATGTCTAGTGTGTGCCATTATGAGACTTAGATGGCCACCGTGGGATAATAATTCACATCTTGCTGGGACTTGAAGCTGAAGTCTCATCTATGAGGTTTAGAAATGGATGCTATGTTCAGCTCTTGTGCTTATGTGGTGAGAGGCAGGGGGCTGTCTTGGAGAGACTGTTCTCCGGATCAGTGAGACACCTCGAGCAAGATGTGCTTCACCCACTTCTTGTGCTTGCTGAACATGGGATAAGAGGCAGGATGGTCTCCTTTCATCTGTGCTGTGCTGCTGACCAGGGCATGAACAGCTAGGACACTGGGACCTCAAAAAGCTTTAAGTTTGCTTAAGCTGCATGACTTCAGACCACCTTGAGAGGGTGATCTGGGCAAAAAATCACATATTTGAAGTCATGCCTTCTGAGCAATGTAGGAGCATAACATCACTTAGTACAAGTGTCTGTATTTTAGCAAGATACTAGGGGGAAAAAAAGCTGACTTACAGTCAGGAATTCTTTTCTTTCCTGTTGCATTTTCAGACCAGAGCTCTGAACTTCCCAAGGTATCTAGAGCAGAGTGTATTGCTGAATGCAGCCAGCCATCTCTACGTGCCAAGCACTGAATTGTAGGCTGTGTAATCAACAGTAATATATTTAATTGACTTTATGCTATGCAACAGGTGCATTGCTATGAAAGATGGAAAGGAATGGGCCTTGACATGTTAGACCTCTGCAGTGCCCCACACTGTGATAAATAGTGAGTTCAACACTGGTAGCCAGATAAATTGCTGGAGCAAAAGCTCTTGGTCTGAAATGAATGGTTATGAAGTAAGAATTGCTATTAATATTCTGCTGATATAATTAACCTGAGTGCAACGATAACATCAGAAGGGTCCCTTACCAAAAGGGTTTCCAGAGTGACATGTACCTCAGCAGCTGGCTTCCCAGGGCTCCTGGGCTTGGGATATGCAGCAGCTGGGGGTGGGTGGAGAGAGCTCTGGATGGAAAGTGTTCTTGACTTGCCCAATTTCTCCTACTGTCACCTGCAGATTAGTTTTGAGTGGTGTCAGCTCTACCTTTATTGTGACTTTGGCCAGGAAACAAAGACATGGATATTGGGTAGTATGTTTCCTGCAAATGGGCATTTTTCAAGATGTAAGGTTAGGAAGGAGTTTAAGTACCTTGCACTTCTTGTATTGACTGAGCTATCAAAATTGGGATGACTTCTTTTCTCCATGTCAGCTAAAGATTAGGTTTTTGCTGTGTATTACCTCAAAAGTAGCAGGAAAGCTTAGACACTGTCAGCCCAAAGATGTCTGCCCAATATGATGTTTCAGCACTGAGATAATGAATGTTGGACCATTATCAGGTAAACCCTAAACTTGCTTCCAGTAAACGTGACTGACAGTTAATCTTTATCTTAATAACAAAGGATTTTGTTTGCATAACTGATTCTAATTGTCCTTTTGCAGTTTCCTATCCCAGACACCATCAGTACCATTGATTGTAATGTTAGATTGAATTATTTCAGGAAAATTCATTAGCAAGTTAATTCTTAACTGCTATATAACATTCAACTTTCTCTTTCATCAAAGCATGGGCTTGAGTTTTATTAGTTGCTAGAGACTGTGGGAGATGAAAGACATATTAATAAAGCAGAGCTACCTGTTTTTCAGAAAGGCAGTAAGGGGGGATGTGTTTGTCATGAATTGATGTTGAAGGTTGGAATAGAACAAAACCAAAAAGGCTTCATTTCAGCAGGACTACTGGCACTAAAAAAGGCTGACACAGAAAGGTAGGAAATTTGCTGCCTATCGTGAAAAGCCAGTGGCTCAACAGTAGTGATGTAAAACCACAGTGACATGGGAAGTGAGGAATAAATTGACTCCTACAGCCAGACTTACACCTTTATTCAAGATGTATCTAATGTTGCTTGGTAGTAATGACAATGAAGCAGTGATAAGCCTGAGACAGCAAGTGCACTTTACTGCAAAGCATCTTAGAAGTACCATTGACATAGTGGTTGGCACATGGAGGAACTTCAACTTTTTTCTGATGTCCCCCTGTTGATTTTCTTGTTGAGCTTGGCACTTTTGTGGATGCAGAGAGAGTCTCATGTAGCTTTCTGGAGGAAGTGAGAGAAGTTGTTCTTTACATGTTTGATCTAATTCTTACTCATTTCTCTACTGCGGACTCTGACACCAGAGTAAGATGTTAGTGCTCTGTCCTTTTGTTTGATACGGGCTCCTTTTGAAGATTCAAAGAGGAAGAAGCCTTTGAGTATTATGTCCGTGAGCAGCAGGTAGACGTAGGGCAGTCCCGAATCAAGGAAGGCTCCCTGGCTCTTGTGAGGATCATTTGGGGTTAATTTTGAGGGTAGGTTTTTGTCACCTCAGGAGATGCTGAAGAGGTTCATAATAATGCTCCGTGCTGGTATCAACAATGGCTCCCAACAAAACATGGACAAGCTCAAGCAGAGATGGGGCATCAGCAGTTGCTTCTAGACGTGCTTTGATTTTTACCACTTTTTCTGACATAAATGAAGAGTGTGAAGGAAATAGAAGGTGATTTCTACCTGTTCTGTGAATGTAACAGTGATGTTTTTTCTGTAGACACTTGCTTCAGTTTGAGCTTTGCTGGTTTCTCTCTAGGTGGTTATTTTTGTGGAGGTATTTGGCTTTCCCCTGCCTCTACTCATTATGAGATGTCTTTTTGCCCACACTTGCCCACCTGCTCTGCTGGTTTGCAGGTCATCTACTTCCCTCAAGAGCAGATCATTAGTATGTTTTCAGATGATGTATCTCTAGAATGTGGTGCATAGCTAAGGATGTTAAGATAGAAGCTGGTGGTCTCTCAAACAATTTTCCATTTCGTTCCATTTGAATGAGTTGACTCTGTGAAAACTGTCTGGGAACAGTGGGTGATACCTGAATAACCCCTGAAATACCATCCTGCTTTTCAGCCACTTGCAATTGCAGCACCTTGGTAAATCCTTCTACCTAGAAAGACTATAGATATTTTAAATAGAGCCTGGCCAAATGTCTGCTGAGTCCTGGATATACAACACAGAGATCCAAATTGGGTCTCAAGCTACTTACTATCTGTGTTTTATATAAATTCATACCTCTTCTATTGTGACTATGAATAAAAGGAAACAGCATCCATGTAGCTGAAGTGCTTCTGCTGTTCTACCGAATGGTAAGCATCATCCTGGTAGGAACAGAAGACCCAAGATGCAGTATATTTAAAAACTGGGCAGCAGATGGACATCTGAAAGGATAAAAGACATCACTTACAAGCAGGTACTTTGAGTCAGTGTAATATCTACAGGGTTATTGCTATATTTAGTACCACTTTGGAGCTCTCTTCTTTTCTATGAATCACGGTATGTGCCTTGAAATGGTAAAGAAGAGTGTGCTTGAACTAAAAATACCTTGGGGCTTTCATCAGCTTTGCCAGCAACATCTCTTGAAGAATAGCTGCTGATAATGTGAGTTTTAAAAAAATCCTATAATCTTTTAAATCATGTAGCTAGTACCTGTTGGATCAATGCAGGAGCATGTGTCTAAATGACTTTGAATTGGATCACTTACCATTGATATCTAAAGCAGGACTTTTTCCTTGCACATTCTGGTGAACAAGAAGGTGAGGTGCAAACGCTCTTGACTGTCTTCTCCTGTCTCCTGGGGTGTCTGCATCCTGAGGAGCAGTGTTCTGTTGATATCAACACCAGAGCCTGTGCTGATTTGAGAGACGATGGAAGTGGAATGATCCACACTTTATACGAGGAAAAATTTCTGTAAAGCCACCTAGTGTTGTGTGATTTCTAAGGCTCTGACAAACTAGACTGTTAGAACAATTTCACCCCAGTAGTTTGTCCATTGCTGGGGTTCATGGCTGTGGCATAGGATACAAATTCAGCAGCATTACTAGGAATTAATAAAGCCCAAGAGTCCTGTTCTTTATGGTGTCTCCTATATCTGTATACAGAAAGCAGTATAACTGAGATTTATTTCAAATGCAATTTAAATAGTCCTTGATCCAAAACTAAGAATGAATTTCAGGTGATTATAGAGACTTGAACTAGATGTAATCCCCAGTATGATATTGATTTGATGTCAGAGGGACTAGATGCTGGTGTTCTGTGCAGCTCTCGGGCAGATGAGCATTTGGGAAGACCTCACTATATCCAGGTTGAGTGCAAGAGATTCTCATTAACACAGAACAATGTGGACTGACAGCAATTGACTTAAATGGTACTTTACATCCCTCCTGAAACTGAGGGGTGCTGGATGGGCTCCTCCTGTGACATACCCATGTTGCACAGTCCTGACAGAGCTGAGGCTCAGGCTCAGAGCAGTTTCTCTGTTTTTATCCCATCTCCTGCTGCTCTTACAGTGCTTCCTCTGCCACATAACACACGGCTGCATTCTGCTCATGCAGAGCTAACTAGCATCAAACACATTGCCAGGCTTTTGTCCTCTAGCTCCTTCTGCTAACAAATCCTGTGCATTTCTACTGCAGATGGCTACTTGCATCTTGAGTAAACAACTCATCCTCATTCACAAATATGCCCGACTTCTAAGATAATTCAGGTAGTTATGGATGATTTATTTACTTTTTTCCTCCCCCAGGATAATCTTGCTCCTGGTTTGTTTGGTACAAAGTCAGGAAGCTGAGAGATGACAGCAAGCACACCTGGAAGTTTCATGCTGTGTCCAGAAGCAGGAATGTCATTAGCAGCAGCAGCAGCTACTAAGCATGCAGCATTCCTTTTTCGACTGAAGGTCAAAGTGATGAGTGAGCACTGGCCCCATTTTGCCCCTCTCTCCCCTGATGCTGTCTCTGAGAAGCAAGCTGATCTGGTGTGAGGCTGGGCATGCAGAGATGGGACACAGTGAGTGCTAACAGTGCTCTGCTCTGTGGTAGGCACTTCACAAATGCTGAGCAGTAAATGGATAAAATCATTTTAGAAAAGTAGGTCTGAGCAAAATCCTTTATAGATCCATTTTTTTATTAGGAATTTGAATTTTAGGTAGGTTAAATATGTTTAAGCATTACTGTGTCTGAGCTACATCAAAATGTGATTTTCATCCAGTACGGCTAATAATTTCTGTAAGCTGCAATATACAGGAACCATTTTTTCCCCTGTTCCTTTTCTTCAAGTGCACGTAGTCTGATAGGCTTTTTCTTGTTCTATTTTTTCATGTGAAAAGTCTGAGACCTTTTTACCAAGTGGAGCCACAAGTTGGAGGGATAGTATTTTACTTCGTGATTAAGCCGCCAGCTTTGGATTTCATCCCAATTGTTTCTATTGAACCTTAAAGAATAAATTGATGTTTCAGCAAGCTGCTGAAATTATAGGAGATTACTTTCTGATAAAGTCTCTAACACACCAGATTTTCAGAGTGTTTAATCCTGAGGCTGAAGCTTTGTGAGTGCTGACCCGAGGTGATCCACACAGCAGCTGTGGTGCCAGTGCTGCCAGGACTCTGGGCAGCTGGAGAGGGGGCTCGCTCTGCTGTTCAGCACCAGGTCCTCTCAGATCTGAAGTGGCACTGTGAGCTGCTGGGCTCTCTCTGGCATGCACCATGCTGTTCTAATAACTACAGTCACCCAAGGCTCATCACCCTGGCACCCTGCACACACAGAGCAGCCAGGGGCTTGCAGACCCCCTGTGCCTTGTGGAGCTGTGCAAACAGTGGGGGTCTGCACAGCTGAATTTGAGCTCGCTAAGGGGTTTTGGGACATGCATTTCCCTTGGCAGCAGTGCTGTCGTGTACAGGTTTGCGTCCTCATCCCTTGCATCCAGTGCTAGTGTGAGTTTGTAGTGCTTAGAGGTGACTGTGTGTGTGTAAAGAGCTCCAACCGCCTTCTTGATAGAACACAGATGCATTAATGTGTGCAGGAGAGGCATTCTCAGTGAGATGGCTCTGCTTGATGCCAACAGCTCTCAGGACAAATGTCTTTAAACAGAGAATGCAAAGCAACTGGACACTTGATTTGCTCACCCACTGCAGCTTTTGGAAACATTCAGAGCTTTGTCTCAACTTCCTTTGTACTTGCATTGCTCCCAGGAGAGCAGAGCTGATCCAGTGTTGAACACTCTTAAAAATCTCCCTATTGCAGAAATTCCTGTTCTGAACTTTCTTGTGGCAGCAAGAGAACCAAAAAAAGGACACAGAAAGGGTTGGTTTTGTTTTGCTTTTTACCTGAAGGCTATTGAAAAAGCAGTCTGGCAGTCTCAGGGGTGTGTGTGGGGCACAGGAATCCAGCTATCTTCACTTGAAAAGCTTTCCACCTTTCAGCTATTAGGCCAGTAGCTGCAAAGGCTTTTTATTTTTTACATTTTTCATAGCAAAGATAATCCTTAGAGTATTTTTCTTGTAATGAGGGTTTATCTTTCATTGCTCAGTACTCTGGCTCTGTTTTTTTCCCCAAAAGCAAACCTCTATTTATCACCTTGCAATAGATTATTATTCTAAGATATTCAGGAAGGGTTTCTTTTTCACCAAAAGAATACCAACCAGCTACTCATGGCCACTAAAGCATATGGCAATTCTTGTATTGCCTTGTATATCAGAAGTTTTTTGAGCTGTCTTTTGTGAATGCTTGGTAATGGCCTTTCAGCACTCGATAGGCAACAACAGCATAACCTTGTAATTTGTTTACCCACATAGTTTCCATTCCTCTTCTCCTATCTCCTATTAACTTTGTGTGAATAGATTGTTTCTACAGGCAGGGAGCTTGTTATTAATATCAGGTGAACCAATTACTGACTCGGGAGCCAGTTGAACTGCTTGAGTGTGGAGAGATAATGAAGCCTGGCATTTCAAACCCAGTGACCTCATTTATCTAAGCTGCAGTGATTCATAGTGGAAAAATCCAAGCTCCAGACTGAGGAAGTTCTTGTCACTTTTTAAACACAGCATCTTGCAAAGAGCATCATTCTCCTGTGCCCCATCACGGCTTCTCATCTCACCGAGCCACTGAAGACAAAAGCAAATCTCTACTGCCACTTGTGAACAAAACTGCCACCACCTCCTGGAGTGCAATGAAAATGCTCCTAGAGTGTACATGGAAAGTTCTCTGGTGCTTTGAGAAACCATCAGAAATGTGTCTAATTCAGTCATTTTCCTACCCCAGAAAAATAGGCATGTTTGCAGAATAGGAAGAATCCTTTCCTTTTAGAGTTTTCTGAACCCATTTGCCACAGATGTTTTCACCTGTAGAACAGATGCCTGACTTGGCATTGTTCTCAGTACATTTTCAGCTTCATGTTAATGTCATAACTCTATCTGTAAGTGGCTACTTTTTATGCCTGTCTGAATTTAATCACACCATGCTGATGTGATGCTGGAAAAGACAAAGATTGAAGAAAGATGGTGTTCTAAATTATTAGATATAAGGGCAAGAAATAAACCTTGTTTTTCAATGGAGAAATATGGATTTTTTTCTATGCCCCTTGAGTATTGGAGCACATCCTCTTGCATACTCTGCAATCTAAACAGAAAACATGTAATTTCTGTAAGGCCGTGTCATCCTTGTTCTTACTACTGTGCCTTTCCAAAGCTGGAAAGACAATGTTTGAGATGTGGTAAAAACATTTATATCAGCTATTTTTGGGAGGCCATCATGTAAACAAACACGACTCGCTTCTCCAGTACTCGGAGCAGGAGTGAAATGACGAGTGATAAATAATTGTGAGTTAGGTGCCCTTACACACGCTTTGTTTAACAAGTCTCCTTCCTTCTTATCTTGCCAAACCTGTCTACTGTGGACTAGGAAGCAGCAGCAATTCTTGTAAATAATGGCCCAGATTAAGAGCTGGTGCCTTTAAACTTTAATGTGGGTTTGACAGAGTGTCATTAAGGAGGCAAGAAAAGTAAAAGAGAAGAACTAATTACCTTTCCTGGGATGGTAGGAAATGCAGGGCTGCTTTTGAATAAGGGTCTTTATTTTTTTATTTTGTTTCCCTTTTGACCTGCATTCTAAAATACCAAGTGAATTCTCGGGAGGCATCTGGAAGCTATAAAAACTTAATTGCTTGGCTGACTGCAAACAGTATAAAGATTTGTTTTCTTGACCAAGCATTGTGTCTCTATATATGTCTTTTAGGAATAAAAAGTTATCTTGGAAAACTTGTAAGTTATTTTCTAGTACCTTGGGGGAACAGGAAAGTGTGTGACAGAAGCTCTCCAAAAAATAAAATGCAAGGACTCTTGACATAGATGATTAAGGGGCTTTTTCCTTGCACTACATAAAAGGCATCATATCTGATTATACTTCCTTGAAAGCATCCTCTTGGGAGAAGCTGTAGCTCCATAGATATATATATACATAAAACACTGCTTGAAAAACTCCTCTGGCAACATGAACTTTTAAAACTTTTGAATGGAAATGGAATTGAAAAGCTTTGAGGAAAAAATGAAAGCAATTTATTTACTGTATAATGGTGGGGGGGAAATGCCTGGATTTAAAGAGTGGGTTTGTGCGACTCTTGTGCTAGTGTCTTGCGATACTGCATCAGAGCAGCAGCTGAGCTGTGCTGGCTGCAGCAGGGAGGGTGGTCCCAGGTGGGCACAGGGCCTGGTGCTTGCTCTGCAGCCTCCTCCAGCGAGGGCTGTCTCGGCCCTTCCCCTTGCTGCTGTGGAAGGAGGAGATGCTCAGTGTGGTGCTGGCTCATCCCCGGTGTGAGCTGCAGTCCCAAGCCAGACCCCGTGTGGGACTGACCCCAGCCTGCCTTGGAGCCCGAGTCCCTCTGTTCAGCCTTCTGTGCACTTGCGCTGGCAGAAGAGTATTTCACCTTCTGGTTACAATTTAGAGCCAAGGGGGTAAAACAAACTTTATACATTGGAGCAGAAATTTGACAGTCCTCTTTTTCCTGGCTGCTAAAATGAAGATTACCTCTGTTCCCTCCTGAAAGATGCCATTTCAATTTATTTTATTTTCTAATTTCCTTTTTGTTTTTTAACTAAAATGTGGCAATAGTAATAACAAGATACCCTGTGTGAATATTTTCCTGAATTCAGCCAGACACACCTGATTTCATAGCCTATTAAATCCAGTGGAACTAAGCACATTAAAAGCATGGTTAGAATACCTTGCTAAGACATCATCCTCCACAAAAGTAGGTTGTACAAATAAACACAGCTTTCATTTGCTGAAGTCATGGACAGATGTATTACAAGTAATTCAAAATAGGACTCCACTTGGGTATGTGCATTGTAGAGGATGAACATTAGTTTGTTAAAATAATTTTTTCTCTGTTGTCAGTGAATACATCGAAGTGAAGCTGTTGCTGTAGTGCAGATGAGATGTGCAGCCAGGCTCCCTGGGGCTGCACTTGTGGCTTTGGCTGCCCAGTATGAGGGGGAAAAAGTAACGAGCAAAATAGCAAGCACTCCAAGTAAACTCAGAAATTGTGAAATAGACTATATGAAAATAGGGAAGATGTTTGCCACATAGTGCTATCTGAAGTTGTGGTTGTTTTATGTTTGAAAACACTGTGGCCCATATTTTGCTACCTTGTTGCAAGCTTTAAAATACTATGCAGAAGGCATCCTACCTTATTGTAAGTCTCTGCTAATGAGAACTAATTTTCAAGACATGACTTTTTGTGCTGCAGAAATAAGAGTTATTTTGCAGTGTAATTGGTTTTAATTTCCATGTCAATTCTCATGTGAATTTCAGGCATTTAATTACAGCCTAAAGGTTTTTTTTAATTGACCCACAAATTCTTGATTAACACAAAAATGCTTAATAACATGTGTAAAGAATTTTCCGTGGAGGCTTTGCCTTTACTGTAGAAAATGTTGACCTGTTGTGCAGATGAAGCTGAGGTGAAGCTTGTCTCACTCGTCAGCCCTACCCATGGGCGAGGGCAGTGGTTTCTGTCCCTCCCCAGGGGTCTCCAGCAGGACAGTTTCTGGCAGGTTGCTGGGTCTGCCCTTTCCCTGCTGTGCAGTCACTGCAGATGGGGGATATGAGCTCAGTGAACTAAATCAGATCTGAGCTATTGTCCAGATGTTTAAAGAATTCTGTGTAGATATTAGCATTTTTAGAACATAATTATCTGGCTTCACTTTGACTAGAGGCCAGTGAAAGAGCAATACTAAAATGAATCAAAGATAAGCCCCAAAACAATCTAAAAGGAGTCAAATCCAAGTAACAAGTGATGTTGTAATAAACAGTGTGGGGTGGCAATGTGTGTCCTGCTCCCCGTCAGGCAAACTGTATGACAAGGGTCCTGTGAATTCCCCTTTCTTGAAGAGTTGTGGCATAATGATTAACCAATGAGACTCTAAATGAATTTCCATTTCTTAGGAAGCCTGCCAGAGGGAAACATCACTGACTGTGTGTTAGAGGAGCTGTTGTCCAGCAGGGCTTAATTCACTGCTGTGGAAAGGTCCAACAGTTGTTAAAATACATTCTAAGTAGCTGTGGTTAAAACCTCAGTCAAAATTATGTATTCACTGAAATTACAGATTTCACTTTAGGAGAATTAAAGTTTTTGCTTCATGGAAACATCCTCATCCCCTTGCATTTATTATCCACTGAAGCTTTGGGATAGGCACACTTCCCACTGGAGCTCTACCAGTGCTGGTTCCTGGATGGGTGCTGGGATGTGCTCTGTGTTTCTCTGGTGCAGCAGCAGCAGCCCTGTGTGAGGAGCTTTGCTCCGGGTGCACAGTGGTCTCTTGAAAGAAGGGTTTTGGGAGCTGGGTGAATGGCTGGGCCATGACAACAGTGAAATACAGCCCCACTTATGGTTTTGAAGAATTATTGGATGAATGCTTGGCGACAGGATTATGTGTTTTTCTTCCAGAGGAGTTAATGTACCTTGGGGCTGTTTATTTACATTGCTTACCTTGCCAGGAAGACTAGGGAGAAAACAAAGTTCAGTGTAAGAGCCAGAGAAATCAATCATCATCTCACCGTAGTGGAATTGAGGTCACTGTGGCCACGCAGGGGTCTTGATCCAATAGCCAACAGATCTATTTTCATTGAGAGACTTTAACCCAGTTGTTGAAATTGTCATTCTTTCTAATCCTTTACTTTTTTTCTCACTGAAGCAAGCTATAGCTGTGTCACAGAGAGGGTGAGATGAATGGCCAGACTTCTGGCTGTGCTTAGGAGAAAACTGGAGCTGGTTTGTATCCTGCTTTTGCTGGATATGGGTTGTGCATGAGCACTGAACATAATAGCTTTAATAGCGCATGAGGGATGCATGCCTTTTCATACACAAGACACCATGACTAAAAGGAAGTCAAGTGGCATTGATGTTGGCTGACAATTTCTCCTTATCCCTCCCTTTTTTTAAGTGGTAATTTCAATAAGGCTTTAAAGCTGCCTAGTGTTTTATTAAAACAGCTTTGCTAAAAGCCAGTCATTGTCAAGTGCAAATGCATCTTCCTCAAGTCAGATGAAATAGAAATACAGGCGTTCCATAAACCATCCAGGGTGCAAGGGCTGCAGGGATCCTGGTTAGCTGGAGGGTTCTGGAGTGAGTGCCTTTATGGAGGCTGGCCTCTGCAGAGAGGCAGAACCAGGTGCAGATGGGGCTGTTTTTTGGGCAGCAGGAAAAAGTTCTTTTCCTTCGTTTATTCAGGGCCGACAAAGCTCTTCTCACAGGTATTGCCACCTTGTTGGCCCTCCAATACATGACTGCTTTCCCCTTACTGTCCTGCAGAAGATGCTGACACAGATATTTGCTATTAGTACTGATGCATTTTGCTTGCAAGAAATCTCCCTGGAAACCAGAGATTTCCCTTTCAATTATGCAGACTCAGCATGTGGGCCTAGTGCACCATTTCTGCTCCAACTTGCTTCAGAAACGTCCAAAATGCTTTTGCTGTTGTTAGTGAATTAAAGCGGATAAAACACCCCTAAGATTTTTGAGTACGAGCAAGATCAAATTTAACTCCTCCATCTGGGGCTGGTGTGAGACAGGGAGGGGTAAGGGTGGCTTATGAGGACAAACAGACTGGAGGTTGTCTCTGAGAGCTTCAGAGTCAGCATATGGCAACTAATCTGTCGTGTGAAGATCTTCAGAGGCTGATCTGGGGAATCAGTGTGGTAGTGAAACAGGCTGTACCCTCAGCTGCTGGAGACTAAGGGAGGTTTAATGCATGGTGGCTGAGAACGTGGTTGGCTGTTAACATCTGCTATGCCCCTGGGCAGATGCACATCCCACTGCACTCAGTGGGTGCTGAGGATCAGCATCCTTTAAACTTGGGCTGTCATCCTTTCAAGATCAGAAGCAGACCAGGTTTTGGGGGATGTGCCTTGAGCACACTAGTCCACAGTGCTTCGCAGGCAGAGAGATGATTAGAGCATCACTGACTTCAGGAAGTAGCTGAAAACTTTAGTCCAAGGAAACAGAATTTCTTGTCGCTACAGCCTGCAGATGGGAGAAATGAGGACTTTGTGTATCCTTTGCCACTGAACTACTTTGCCCCATTTATCATCAGGCCTACAGTCAGGACAGCTCGGAGCCTCAGGGGCTCTGGCCAATCTGTCTCTGTGCTGGGGGAGCAGAGTGTGACCAGCTCTTGCAGGCCCTTG
This sequence comes from Ceyx melanurus, assembly GCA_024611195.1. Lineage (NCBI taxonomy): Eukaryota > Metazoa > Chordata > Aves > Coraciiformes > Alcedinidae > Ceyx > Ceyx melanurus. The sequence goes on from JANHGL010001857.1 coordinate 33,993, forward strand.
GTGGCTGCTGAGGGAAGATATCTGCAGTCTCTGCTCAGAAGCTGCCCCCCTGAGCTGGCAGAACTGGGTTGTTAATATTTCACCACAATTTCAAAACAGCCCTTCCACAGCCTCCAAGGGTTTTAATCTACTGTCTGATAAATGCTGTGTTTTTCTTCAAGGCCTGATAAAATGAACAATGAAGTTGAAAGATGATGATCAAATCCATTGTGTGCTGCACTGTGTCCTTGTGATGTTTGCAGGGTCAGGATTTGTTCTGTTTTTCCTACCACCTTTTCCTTCAGTCATCTTCTGCACCAAGTTAGCAGGCATGTTTTGGGAAGAACATTGTGTTGCCAAACTTGTACAGATCAGTATTTTGGGAAACACTGCTGCTTGATATCTGTAAATCTCAAAGAAAACCATCAATACCAATTGCCCTACAAGTCACAGGCACAATCCCATGCTTGACAGGATGCTGGCAAGGAACCCACAGAGAGCCCTTGGAGATAACAGACCCTATAGACTAACACAATGGGAAACCCAGGGAGAACACTGGCCACACCTACTTTCTCCTCTAGACTCTGAGATGATGCAAGTTGTCATGGATTAAATAAGTTGGTAGGGGGAAATCTGCTTTTGTGCATTGGTTTTACACCTGGAAGGAGCTGTCACCGTTTCTGACTCGCCCAGCTGCTGCATATCCTTGTTAAGGACACATCACACATAGTCCTGACTTTTCTGGCTTGCTCACATATTGGTGAAAGCTGTTGTGCATTTACCTCATTTTGGTTTTGATGACTTTCAAGGGTCTCTCAGACAAGAAAAACTGGAAAATAACTGACTTATGTTCTGTGAAATTGTAGTGACTGTGGTACAGGAGCATCATTCTGCCTTGTTTCACCTCATTTTTGATGAAATAGCAACCATTTATTACTGCTACTGGAAGATTCTTCTCCCCTCTGAATTACAATTTTAGATTTCCTTCTGTTTCCCCTAGCTCAATCATGTCAGCACATAACATTCAAGAAAAGCCAGTGAAAAATTCACTTGATCAATTGTTAGGATCAGACCGGTTCATTTGCAGAATAAATTTATCTCCCGCTTCACAAAGTGCAGCTTCTTTTTCACATTTATTTGTGCGCAAAGCACTGTTAGTGCTCAGCAACTGTAATGTTTCAGTCTGGAGCCCTGAGGCTGGGGGAATTTAGCCAGCTCCTCCTAATTCCCTCTTGCATCCAGCGCTAACAGAGCCGCGAAGGCGTAGCCATCACCACGCTGCCTCTGAGCTGGGTGGAAGCTAGCAGGGGTGACACCTCACTTGTGTGGACTGGGAGCAGCATGGCTTGTTGGGAAAGCTTCCAGACCATGCTCTGCCCTTGAGGGCACCCTTCCAGGAGACAGCAGGTGCAGAACCACCATGTGATGACTGTCACATATCTGAAAGACTGACAAAACCAACCTTCTGCGACTCTCATCAGCTCACCAGCAACATCCCAGGTGTTTTGAAGCTGCTCTCATGCATGGGACTGCAGAAGAATAAGATTTGTTTTTGTCAAAAGCATTTTTGTTTGCACAATGTAGAGAAACTCAAGTTACCAATTCAGGCTTGGAGCCCATAACAAACAGAAATAGAAATGCTTTTCTATGTCTTTGTGAACAGCTCGCTTGCTGTCTCCAAGCCTTCATCTGAGCACTGAACTGCAGCATGGTGAGGGTGCAGCCCGGCTTCCCCTCAGTCTGGGGGCTTGGGAGGGTCTGGCAACAGTCTTTCTCCTGCTGAAATGTAGGACATACCAGAAGGCTGGTATTGTACATCAGGCAAAGAAAGAACCTAAATATTTTTGCCTTGCCTTGGTTAGCAGAAATGATCTTTTTTTTTCTTCCTGTCCTTTTCCAGAAGTCATCCACTGAACAAGGGTTGCTGAGCAAGTTGCATTTCCTTCTGTTTTCTCTGCCTTTTTCTATTACACACACACATCCACCCTAGTTTTTTTTCCTTTGTGTAAAAGGACTGCAAGTACTGGCATATTTATCAAGCCTGACTTTACTAAGAATTGTCTCTCAGCAAGCCAATCAGACACAGAAGGAATGTAAGGCTGAAATATTCAGTCTAAGAATAACACCAAGGAAAGAGCATGCATGCTTTCTGCTGTCCTGAGAAGTCCTGTTTACTGGACATCAAGGCACAGCTGAAGCCAGGACCTGTGTTAAGAGGTTAGGACAGGTCACCTCAGAACCAGTAGCAGAATTAAGGTATTCCAGCAAGGTAGCTGATTTGAAACACTTCATTTACCTTAATACCTGCTGTGCCTTTTGGCAGTCTTGCCTTCTAGTTGATGAATAAAGCTATAGCAAGTTTTCTGAGGAGATGTTTTTCCTTTGGCAATTATTTCATTAATACCCCTAAATAAATTTATTGTTATCAAGGAAAGAGAGACAAACAAAACGTATGGTCAAAATATACCTTTTCAAGAATAAAGTGGTAGGTATTTATTTCATACCAGAGTTTGCTTTTATTTTGTACTGTAATGAACTGAAATGATATAAAATGTCTTGACATCAAAAAGGCAATCTCAGAGCTGTAATATGCTTTTTTTCCCCATTCTGACTTGGAATCAGCAGTAGTTTGAAACTGCACAATGTTCTGAGGAATGGAAATTTTGATCCATTCACAGCTTTATTATTTTTACAGCTCGGGTTCTATTTCCAGGGGTTTTAATGGTAATTGTTTCACCTACTGAATCTGTTGTACTTTCTGTGAACAACTCAGATGTTCTTTTGTCAGGTATGTAGCTGCTTAGGTGGGCTGAGCTCGTGAATAAATTACCTCTCCCCAGCACCCCAACAGTTGATGCTGGAACAGCATCCCACAGTGTGATGAGAACCACTTGTCATTTCAGCTGCTTGCAGCTCCGGGTTGCACGAAGGAGAACCACCTGTGTTTAAATCTCGGGTGGGAGCAGCTGGCTGGGGAGCTGGATGCACTTAGCTGTGAAATCCAGACAACCTGGTTGGTTTAGAAAGGGGAATAAAGTGTGTTGTGTCTGCCCTAACTCTGCTTCCCTCTGCGCACTCCTGATGTGGGAAAGGCGCGGGAAGCAGTGAAGGAATGCACACACTGGCACAGGCGATTGCTACAAATCCAGATGCAAACTGTCTTAAATCTGCTCCTTTTCCGTAAGGGCAGCCTCTGCAGAGCACACTTGTGCAGGCAGTCCTGGCACAGAAAATGCTGCTAGGTCATGGCAATGCACTCAAGACTTGCAGGGAAGAAATAATTCCTGCGGAAGAGAATGATTTGAGTAAGACCTTGCTTCATCGCTTGCCAGAACTTGCTTCTCTGTCACTCGTTTTTGGTTCTGTTCATAGTGACCAGCTCCTCTTGAATTCATTCGTTGCAATTCTAGGGCTTAGTCCCGTGTTTATTTCCCTCCTTGTGTTTTTCCCTTGCCAGACTGCACAGCGCAGGGAAACAGGAGTGTGCTTAAGCACGAGGCTGAACTGCAGCAAGAGGGAAGTAGGAACACGATGTGATCTGGAGACGCTGGGAGAGATCCAAGTTTAGTTAACAAAAGAGCAGGTTGCCAAATACGGACTGAATGCTTCTTCAGAGCTTTTCAAATATTTGGATTTAGGCATCAGATGCTTCCTTAATCAAAGCAAAGATATGACAAATATTAGTGGAATGGTGTTTGGGAAATGAAGTGTGCCATCCTGACCAGATAATGATTTCCATTTTGAGCGAGTTCATGTGGTACCTGTAATTAGGCCTTTGTTTCTTGCACGCTGAGCACTTCTCCCAGCACGTCTGGGTGATCAGTTCTGCATCTCAAATTCATGCCATGGTACCGGGTATAAAAATGACTCCACTTGTCATTCTGTCTGCAGCTCCTTAGATGATCAATGTACAAAGATCCTATTTAAACACAGCTGAGAGAATATTTGTGTAGCACTCACTGTGTCAAGGGGATCATTTTCCAAGGAATCGAACTGTTTTAACCTGCTAAGAGTCCTCTCTCCTTCCCTCTTATTTAGAGAAAAAAAAAACAAACCCAAAACCACAAATCCACAAAAAAGGGTCAGAGGAGAATGGAGCTGGATGAGGGGTCAGGAAAAATACCAATTATTAGACCACAGGCCTTATTCTTTGTCTCAAGAACAGATATCCAGCAAAACATGTGACTCGAGGCTCTCATGGACAAGAACTAGAAATTCTAGAAAGGTTCTTTCACTTCTTCCCTGTCCTTTTAGCAGTTAGTGGTACTACTTACCCTTTTTGTTGATGTTATTTACAATTGTAAATTAAAGCCAGTTAACGGCAAATTATTTCTGTTTTTTTGATTGCCTGTGGATACATGATTGTAACCTCAGTGTCCAAGAGGACTTTGTAAGCTGTGCTGCTAACCCTCTGGTAGACTTTCAGTGTGGTACGATCTGTTTTCTAGTACTGCAGACCTAACTGTATTTAATCCATACATTATTAGAGGTAGAAAAATGACAGTTAATTGAAATGGGTCTATTTTTTCCACGAATCCACAGTGGAAGTGTACCACTGTTAATGCCAATCTCAGGATTTCCGTGTCTTCCTGGAGGAAACCAAAGTCCTAGAAGCAAATTGCAAGTATGATGGTAACACAGAGTTCTGTATTGCAGTCGTAACCATGAAGAAGTTGCAGCTGTCAGAATTCATCACTGCAGTTCTAACATAATTACTGTAAATGTAATTTATTTAGTGCCTCGGGTGGTTTGTGCTGACAGGCAGGGAAGTGGCCCCATGGACACGCGGAGACAGCGGATTTTGTGCCGCTCTCTTTCAGATTTTGTTCCACACAATCAAGATCTCTGTCATTCAAAGACATGCTGCTGGGGAGGAACTAAGGGTATCATTTCTCTAATTTAAACTGCAGTGTTTGTGCCCATTAACGGGGGAAGAAAACAATACCTTTGTGCATTCCAGATTCTAAACTGGTCACCTCCGATGGATGGGCACCACGGTGTTGGCTACGTGGGGAAGTTTCTGAGTAAAGCTGTGATCATGATGACACGTTTCCTAGCAGGTTTTTATGAACAGGCTGTGATCAGTTTTCAGACAGTACATGATAGTATTTTTAATTATAGCTAAAAAATGAAGTGCTTGAGAACATATTGTAAAAAGCATCACACAGGAGGTACAAGAAAACTTTGAGCTATAGGCTATATTTAGTTGAAGTATTATTGGTACCATTGATTTTTCAATTAATATTCAATATTGATCATGACTATAAAGACAACAGCAACATACTATAGTAGACTTATGGATTTTTTTTTATAAGCAATTGATTTTTTTTTCTTACTATGCAGCTGTTTTCATTAATAAGGCACACATGGAAATATTCTTTAAGAAATTGTTTTTCCTCAGTTCAAGGAGATGGTGTGTGAGAAACATTTATCTGTAGATTCTGTGCATTGCAAAGGACATCTGTCATCTTTTCATAGTGATGAAACAGTTGGGCTCTCCAGTCTGAGGTGCTTTCTGGCTGCTAGGAATGTCTGTGTAGTAAGAACTCCTTTTGTTGGCTTCCTTTTGGCTGCTGCCTTTCTCTGGATAGTCCTGAAAAGTTGCTCTCCCTGGAATAAATCCACATTATTAATATGGGCAATTCACAAAAAGCATACTGTCAAAGGTCAAACTATAGCTGTCAGATTGAGATGATTAAAAGTAAGGAAACTTCATGTGTTGCTCAAAGAAGAAACAGCTCTTGAGGGTCTTCTTCAAAAGAAAACAGAAAATGTAAAAGCTAAATATCCATGAATGCTTTTAATCCAATAATTTAGAAAATAAAAGAGGGTGGGAAAACCCCAAAACAATCCAATCAATAATGGCAATATCAATTAGAAGTTTAACATGGGTCATGAGGAAAGCATTTCTGATTCCTTGCTCGGATTGAATGACCTGTTCTAAAATGGAAGGTGAAGTTGCACAGCTGACGTTTTTGGATGCCTTTGTCACAGAGAATGTAGAGCTGCTTTCCAGAGGACCAAATAACCCATCACAGGAGGGACCCAGGGCTGTGAAGCTGAATCAGAAAGGCTGGATCATGACCTGGTACAGGCAGGTCAAGTTCTTAAATCCATAAATAACCACCAGGACCAACTTCTTTCCACATGTCCTGAACTGTTGCACACTCCGCAGAAACTGCCTAAATTTCAAACTGTGAAGGAAAACACTTTCTGGAGAACCCATAAAATTGCAGGTTGTTTTTCTCTTAAGACTACTATTTTTTCCCCTGGTTTAGGTTACCAGTGGCTATTTGTCAATCCATTTTCAGCTGCTGACAAGCTAGATGAAATTGGAGTAGCCCTATATACATGTATCTGCCAGTAGTCACTTGGAAATATGGATAAAGCTGTCAGGGCACATCAGATGTCCCTTCTGAAAAGAACAACAAAGCTAACCATGCAAGCTAATAACAACCATTGATCTGAGAAATGAATGCATGTCAGACAGGCTTAGTCAGGATACCCTGTAATAGGCAGAAATGAGGCCTTGTGTCTTAGCGTTTCAAAAAATGGGGTTATTCCGTCCTTTTATTACAGAAGACTGGAGGAAAGTGATATCAAATATCAACTTCATCTACCCCCATGTGCCAGTGTGGTGGTGGGTGGAAACCTTTCCTTCCCTCCCCAGCCCATGCTGCTGCTGGGGCTGCCCCTCCAATTCTAGGAGGTGTTTGAGCTGAAAACCTCAAACCCTGGGAGTCAGTGCTAAAGGGGAAAGATGTCATTTACGGAATCATAGAGTGCCTGGGCTGGAAGGGACCTCAGAGGTTATCTAGTGCAGCCCCAGCAGTGAGCAGGGATCCCTCCAGAGGTGAAGGGGAAAAACCAGAGGCAGTTGAGGACATCTTGTTCTCTTTAGAACACTTGCCCCAGCGCCTGCAAGCTGAACAGACCTGAGTTTGAGCAAGTGTTCAGGTCGTTCTCAGTGTTATGCTTCTAAGAAGCCAGCTAGGTTTCTTCTGACTGGGATCATACAAATCAATATATAATGAAGAAAAAGCTTTACTGAATGTGGTACTTTAAATGATAATCTGGGAACAGCTCTGGCAATGGCAAATCAGCATTTACTCAGTTTATTGCTAAATGCTGTAGGTCTCACAGTGCTGTGTTATAAAAATGACATTATTAAATGTATTGCAGTGTAGCTTTTAGAAAGCCCAAGAGTAATTCTTGGAAAAAGCAGGCACATTCTGTCCCTATAGAGATCACAATTTATGACACTTGAACTGTTATTTTGTAGTGAGGGGGGAAAACCACACCGTTTATCTTCATCATTTGTGGTTGTCTATTTCATTTTGGCTGAAGAAAGCAACTGAGTAGGAAATCAGGGATGTAAAACTATAGCTGCTCCTGGACTGCTCATTATAGATCTACTCAATTACAGCAACTCAGTTACCCAGGTCACAGCAGTGAAAACTCAGAGGGCTCTTGTTTTCTGTGCAGGTTTTTTGAAAGCTCAAACATTTCTATCCTGCTGCAAGCTTGTGCTTTCTGTTTGCTCACAAGTGACTGGTTCTTTCTGTGCTTCCCTGCTCTGGAGAACAGCCTGCAGGAGTTAATTGTCAGTGGTGGACCACATACCTTGCGTGACATTGCTCCCCTGGCGGCAGTAGATTCACTTTCATTTGCCCTAGGATCTGGTTTTGTTTTGTTTCTGTCCTAAAGCCTTTATTTTGTTTTGTTTTGTTTTTTCATTCACCACTGTCCTCGTTAGTGAATTCTACAACTAGGTTTTTTAAAGGCTCTGATTTGCTACTGCATTACATGGGTTTAAACAGTAATTTCCATGGCCATTGATTTCAGACCCTCATAGATAGAATTTGGAAATATTTTTGAGGTGGAAAATATCTTGCTCAAAACTCTGTTTCTGTGCAAATGACTAGCAGTTGGATGTGGATATAAAAAACAAATTCTGTGTGATTTTAGTCTTTCACCTTACGATGCACTTGCCTCGTTTCATCCTTGTCACTCCACGGACGCGTATTTTGAGTTGACACCTCAGTTACTTCTTTAATTATGCAAGTGAACCTTTTGGGGTTGGCTTTTTTGTTTGGCTCGTCCATTTTAGTGAGTGTTTCTGTAACTGGCAGGTATAATCTGCATGGTGGGGGTACTCAGTGTAACATTTCCATCCAGCCAAATCAATGGCATTAGTTTTGCCTCAGTGCAAAAATTCCAGACTAAACCTATCTTGTGTTTTCTAGTGGTCTGGCATTAAAGACTGGGGGCTTGCTTTTCAGCACCTAGAGTGGTGTAAGATTTGCACAGCCCTGTGATGACACAGTGCCAGATCCTCCTCTTCAATTTCACGCTAGGGCTGCACACCCATCTGGCTGCTGCCTTTGCCCAACATGAGAAGTGAGCAGCTCAGCAGACAGCCCCCTCAGATACCCACCCAATACAGCTAAATAACCATCTGAGCCAAAGCCCAGTCGTGTTAATGGGAAATTGTTTTCGGTGTCTGCTTTGTTGCTACTCGCTCTGCTGTGAAGGGAATTTACAAGGTGACACAGTATTGGCAGGAAAGTTCATTTATTTTCTCTATGAGAACTGGTAGGAAGTCTTAGACTATATTTGCTTTCTTTAATGGATGCCCAGCAGAGGGTAGTGCACTGAAATGGTTTTGTGCACTACCTTCTAAAAAGCAGATCAGAGTTTTAATCTGTTGGCAGCAATGGACTGGGGATGATCTCCATGGCCCGTGCAGAGAGGTGACAGGTGAGGGCTGTGGTGCAGAGGTGACAGGGGATGGCTAGGGTGCAGAGGTGACAGGTGAGATCTAGGGTGCAGAGGTGACAGGTGATGGTAGTTCCCCTGGTCCCAAAACCTTTTGCCCTGTTCTGCTGACCTTTGGGGACACTTTGCAAATGCCTCCCTGTGTGTAATCCAAATACCCGTGCAGCCAGTTGCAGGGTGTGCTGCTGGGCTCAGACAAGCCAAGCACCGGCTCTCGCCGGCCCACATCTGAGCACCCCGGGGAAGGGGAAGCAGTGTTTGCTGGAATGCAGCAGCTGCCTGTTGCCAAAACTGCTCTTCAGCCTCTTCTCCATGATATAAGGCTGTTAATACATTCGAAGAGGTTGCCTATTGATGTTGCAATAAATGATGTATCTTTCCACATTATCGAAGCATCACCTGTTCCTAAAATGCTGGGAATCACTTGTGCATTTTTTTTAACTAAAGCAATACAGAAATTGCTCTGACAGGCACCTGAGTGCTGCTGCTGTGCTGCACATTGCATTCCTTAGACAAGCTGTTTAGTGAGATGAAAACATGATAAATTAAATGCTGAAGAGTAAAAGGCAGAAATAATGCAACTCTGAAGTTCTCCAGATATTCGGCACATGGGATTCTGGTAGTTTTGGCAATTTACTAAGCTGACACCAAGAAAGAAACCAAGATGAGAAGTCCTCACAGCATTTTTTTGTATGATGTTAGCTTTATTTTAGCCTTTCAGCTCTGTGAGCCTGTGTGCCCCACGTAAGCAATTCTGTCTCAGACCATGAAGCTCTGGTGACAAATGGAAGTGTCTGGCAGCAGTGAGCAGACAGGTTTGTGTGGAGACACACTGCATGTGCCTGCAGGGGGGTGGTCAGCACCAGCTAACAGACCCGGCTCAGAGAGGGGGAAATGTCCTGGGGGGTCCCATTGAGGGCTGGGAGCTCTGAGGAGGTTGCAGGGAGGGATGCAGGTGGTCACAGCAGGTTTGGAACAGGGGATACTTGTTTTTTTGTAGGATATAAGTAACAGGAAAAAGAAGCAGCCACTTCTTGGGTTCACTTAGCCTCCCACCGTTGTTCCCGTGGAGCAGTGGTTCAGTGCCAGCCCTTGCATTTGGAGAATCAACTGTTAACCACAGGTTCAGGACCTCGCCTGTGCTTCACTAGGCTGAAACATCTCATCTTGGGAGGGAGCTTAGCAGCCCTGCAGCTCTCAGAAGTTTGGCACTTGATGTTGTGAATTATATGGTGTTTGTACCTCTCACAATTACATTTGATTTCTTTATGCTACTCGATAGCTCTGTGCTATGATGATAGCGTTGTTCTTTCCCCCGATGATGATTATATCTCCTGTTCCCTTGGCTCCAGCACATACAATGTCTGACCTCAAATTGAGCTGGCGTCTTCCAGGTGATGTGTATTTGTGTCAGCCAGGAGGGTGCAGGAGCTCAGCTCACACATTTATGCTTCATTACTCATCCCTGCATTGCAGGAAGGATAGCTGCTTCCTCCTGTGCTTTTCTCTGGGCAATTGTAATTCTACAGCTCAATAGCTTTGAATTTATTCAGCCTAGGTGGATATTATCAGTTTATTTTTATGTGTGTGGAGAGACAGAGCCAAGGACAGAAAGGGAGGAGGAAAAAACCCTATTGCTCTTGTAGGGCTTACAGTGGGATTTACAGTGAAGCATGAAATTCTTCATATAAATATTTTAGGGCTCTTATCTCTGAAGAGATTAATCTTGGAAATTCTCCCAGGGGAAACAAGGGAAGCTTGTTCTCAGCCTCTTCCCCATCTCCCCTTTCTACAGCAAAGGCTGCAGGGTGTTCTGTGACTTGCAGCATCTCTGGAGGCTGAGCATGACCCAAGGCCAGGTCTGGGACGTGGAAGCTGAGCACAGGGCAAGGGGAGGTAGCTGTGTGGAGGTTCCCAGCCTGCAGCTTGGTTTTAGCCAGGGGTGACTGTGGTGTCAGGCTTCTGCCATCACACCATTGCTGGACAGCTGGGACAAAGCCAATTAATATTTAAATAGTCAGTGTTGGGCCTGTGGTTTGTAACACGGGTAGCAAAAGCTGCCTCGGTGAGATGGTGCTGGGAGCTCACTGGAGGTGGCTGGGTGATTAACAGAGGAGCTATGAAGGCTTCTCCAAGGCTTTGCCCTGTTCACCCCTTTCCTCTGACCTCTAGAGCAGCTTTCTAGGATGTGAGATGTTTGATTCTCCTTCAACCCCACGGGGTTATTTGTGATGAGGCTGTTGGGAAGGATCTGTGCCTGTGAGCAGCATGGTGAGCTGCTGGTGGTGACTGACTCTCTCTCTCTCTCCGTTGCTGCTGGTGGTTCATGAATCCCTGCAGGCTTGGGAGCAGCAAGGTCTGCAGCAGCTGTGTGGACTCCTTATGTGTGACTGCAGCATCACTGCTGTCTGAATTGACATGTTACCTCCAGCACTTGAAATATCACTGGCTTTGGAAAGGAAGCTTTAGCATTTAAACAGGGCCTTGCAAAAGCACCTTTGTAGGGAAGCTTCACCTCAGGGTTATTGACAGGTTCTGCTTTATTCATGAGATTAATAATGTTGTCTGTGCAATCCCCATGCAGTCACACCTCCAAGAATTCATGGTTCTTCCTTCATGCTTTGTAAGAGAGGAAAAATGAGCCATGCGACAGGCAAATCAGAAATAATAATAGAAAGTTTTCAAGGATGCAGTGAGCATTCAGAGCTTCAAGCCCTTCTTCTTTAATAAACTTTTGAGAAATAAATTTAAAATGCATTTTCTGTACCATCACTGCAGAATTAGCAACTCGGAGCAAATACATTTGGCAGCCTGGTGCTTCATTGTTTTGGTGCTTTCTGAGAGAATTCTATTTGCAAACAAAAGTGGAAAAAAACACAAACCAAGACTAAACCAGTAAACGGAGTGAAGACAAATTTAGCAGATAGCTGTAGCATGGGGATCCGAGGAGGATGCGCTTACGTAGGATTGCAGCTTGGCAAGCAGTTGGGTAGGAAATTATTCCACTCAGGGTTTCATTGAAGGGGTCTGAACCAGGGCACTGGGTGTGACTGAAGGTTCTATTTCTCTCCCATTTCACACAGCTTGCCCCGTGGAAGGTCAGTGCAGAGCAGTGCCTGTAGGGATACTGGTACAGGAATGATGTGAAAATTCCATGGCGTGGCTGGAAAAATCTACAGCTTTTACTATGTGTTATTTCCTGACCCAGATGATTTTATTTGTCCCTGTTCGGGACAGTTTCCTCCTCCTTTTCTCCACGGAATGGCTGCGATTATCATTAAGTCACCCGAAACAATTAACTTCCATCCCAAGAACCGGGCTCGCTGTTCTGCAGCGTGTGTTAGAGGCCGGGTGAGCGCACTGCAGCCCGAGGAGCCCAAACACCTGCCACAGCAGCTGTGCCCGCAGGTGACTGAGGACCAAGAGGGCTCCCGGCCCCGGCGGCTGCCCACATCTGCAGGCGGTTGCCCCGAGCCCATCCCGTGGATGCTGGGAAGTACCTCGTGTTCCGGGGCTCGGCAGAGGGAGAACAGCCACCAGGCACCGCAGGACGCTCTGCGGGATGAGCCAATGGGGCTTCCAAGCGGCCGCCCCGCAGCAGCATCCCTGCAGCAGCAGCAGCATCCCTGCAGCAGCAGCAGCAGCATCCCTGCAGCAGCAGCAGCAGCATCCCTGCAGCAGCAGCAGCAGCATCCCTGCAGCAGCAGC
>JANHGL010001858.1:15923-40708 GCA_024611195.1 Ceyx melanurus
AAAAAAAAGAAACAACATACACAAAAGAAAGCACATACCAGATAAGGTAAAGATGCAAGACAGAGAGGCAGTGAAAAGAGGATCATGGAGTGAAGCCTTTTCCAGGGGTCTAACCCCCTGAGCAGCACTCTTGCTTCCTGGAGGACATGGCAGATCCCAAGACATGTCCTGCTGGAAGTCTGTCATTTTTGCACCCTTGGAAGAGTGCAGGCTCTGAACCGCACTCCGGATGGTGGAAGCAGGTGGAGAACTTTCCCCTTGCTCCCTCTGGGCACCACCCAACTAGATTTGCATTCCTTAGCAGTTATTAGACATCCCAGGAGCTGCCTTCCCCCAGTGCTGCTCAGAGACCCTGGAGATACTGGGAGGAATGGGCTGGTCCAACAGGCCAATGTGCAATTCCCACCCATACCCCTGAGCAACACAGCATGAAGCCCCCACCACTGCAACTCCTTTCAGCTGCATTGCTTTCCATCACGTTTACTCATGCATGAAATGGGAAAATAAATTAGCAAAGCAAAAATATTTATGCCCCCTTCTCCTCCTCTCCACTGCCATTATTTCATTGGATTCTAAATCAGTGCAGACATCCTCCTGGCATCAGGGCCCTGAAGCACTGACAGCCTTAGGGAGCTTTTAATATCTGAGTTCAACTCTCTCTTTTCCTCTCAGTTGGCAAGACCCCTCAGTTGTACCATGGGACACCAGCAAAGCAGTTCTCTAATAGCAGCCTTTTCTTTCTAATAACTGATTTAACTTCCCAATCAAAGCTGAATTTTCACAGTTGCCCACCCACCAATGAAGCACCCACACTCAACACTGGGATAATAACCCTCTCACCCCCCTCCCACACTCACTGGCAATTCAGTTCCTCAAGTGAGCTTTGTAGCTTGGTTTCCAAACAAGTATGTGCTTTTCTGCTTCCCTCTGCGAACTCTTGAGCTCATTAGCCAATTTCGGCTGCAGTTGGAAGGGAGGGAGAGCCCTCAAAAACAAATTAACAATATTATGTTAACATCTAGGAGTGGAAACTAGAGGCAGCACAGGTAAAATAGGTTCTGTAGAAGGTTTGGCCACATCTAGAGGTCCCTTTCAACCCAGGCATTTCTGATTCTATTATTTCTTTTGGCACTGAGAAGCACCCACGAGGTGATTTACAGCAACACAGCCACAGTGCTGATGCCCATGAACATTGGCACAGCTGCCTCCTAAGGTGCAGCAGTATTCTTTGGGTAGTCAACTAAAGACACAAGATGAGGTTGCTGGGATTTTTTTTCAGGGGTCTCTTTTCTCTGTGGCAATTATTTTTTAAAGTCTCGATTTGCTAATTGTAAAGGTTACCTAATCTTACAACCATTACAATTAATACAGATGAGATACCGTGAACTACCTTTCCTACACAGCCCGACAGCGATGAGTGCTGGGGCTTCAAGGGGATGAAAACTCCACCAAAAAACCCAAACACTACCGTCACACACACCCTCCACCCAAAACAGCCACGTCTTCCATGGTTTTCCCGGGAGCGAGAGCTGCAGATGGAGCTGCCAGCAGCAGGCAGCGCTGCCCTGGCAACCATGACGGGCTCCTCGCCTCCTCCGAGGGTGTTCCGCGGGAACCACCAGCACCAGCATGTGGCAGAGTGGCGGCAAAGGCGGGAGCAGGGCGGCGAGGACGGGGCTTGGCCCTGCTCTTGCTCCCTGCTCTTGCTCCCTGCTCCTGCACCCTGCTCCTGCTTCACCTCCTGCCACCGTCGCCCCTGCCCCAGGAGGGGGCAGGTCACCAGCCAGGGGCTGTCCCCGAGGCCTCCAGAAGCCTCGAGAAACCGTGGGCTGCGTTAGCCCCCCTCCCCAACCAGCATAAACAGCTTCATGAGGGGACTACAGGCAAGACCCTTCTGGCACAACCCTGCATCGCATCACATCCACCCTTCCCGGGAGCTCTTCCTCTGAAGTGAACAGAAAAAAAAAACACTAAAGGGCTCCTAAATTACTCAGAATTCCCACAAACAAAAGGGAAGTAGTAAACAGTGGCTGCCCTGGGCTGGTCTAAAGGGCGGCCGAGCCCAAAGCGGCAGGTTCATGGCCTGGGGTTGAACTGCCCAGCCCTGCAATGGCTGCTGCTGTGTGAGGGCAGAGTTGGGTCTGGAAGCAGGGGAGATGTAAGAAGTAAAATAAGAGTCAAAATAATAATTTTAAAAAGAGTCCTGCCCACCAAATAGCCTGTCCTTCAAATAAAGGACAGGAAATGCTTGACCATAAAAACATCTTATTTTGAGGTAAACAGAAAATTTAAAAGCTATTTTCACCTCAGAGCTTTCAAAACATGCCCTGCCTCCCTTTCTTCTCACAATGTAAGACTTAGTGAGAACACTCTCAAAATGTTTAGCAAAGCTTTTCAGATGAAAAAAAACCAAACAAAAAACCAAACAAAAACCTAAGGCAAGTAGATGATCTCTTTGCTCTGCCCAGCCAGCCAGCACCTCTTCCAACATCAGGCTGGGTCGTTTCCTTCCCATCCCCTCATCACTCCTGCTGTCCCCATCTTCTCCATTTGAAGTGCCCATGGCAGTCTTCTGGGGCTGACACTGAAGGCTGGGATACAGCAAAAGCAAGTTGGTGTAAAAACAGAAACGTCTTCTTTTACCTCCTCTGAAGCCCAGCACAACTCACATGACCATAAACCAGTAAATAATGCTACTAAAAGCTCTCTACACCCATTTAGAACTGCTTTCTGACTCTCCCCAGTCCCCTTGAGGTCTCGACAGGATGCAGCTACTCCCGTGACTTGTTTTGCTACCAAAGAAAACCAAGCTCTTCAAGTGATACCTGCCCAGAGACATCAGTACTGTGTTTGCCCAGCAAAGCAGAGGCCCCTTGGCAGCAAATGCCACCAGCCCTGCTCTGCCTTGGATGACAGGGCATGGGGACAGCAGCAGCAAGGCAGGCTTGGGCACTTCAGCCTGGGATGGATTTGTGAGGGAAACTAGGAAGGCTTAAAATCGCCACCTCCTTCTCCTTCACCGCAGTGTTGCAAGCTCACATGCTCCCAGAGAAGAACCAGTTTGCTGTCTCAGACACCACTTAAGTGCCTTGCTGGCTAGTCACACAGAGTCAGCCACCTTAATCGCCCAAAAAGATGCCCAGCTCACTGAAAGCTTTTGTACCTTAGCTGATAGGTGTCCTTGCTGGTGTGTCTTCACTGGCTGCCTTACCCATGTCAGTGCTGGACACTACCTGCCTGCTAGTCCTGCTATGATCACACTCATTCTGTTACAAAGAGCCAAACCAAGACTGCCCAAAGGATCTAGCCATAGAAATCCGTGGGAGCTCTGTTACAAACCAAGTTCTTCACTACATGTAATCATTGGTCTATAGATGGTGACAGAGGAGTCTGCTGGTTCCTGTGCAACCTCTAGGTGAACCTGCTTTAATTTAGCAGGGAGGCTGGACTCGATGTCAACTCCAGAGGTCCCTTCCATTCTGTGATTCCATGATTCTATGATTTCTTCCAGGACCCTATGTGGGAACAGCTTCTCTACTCCATCTGTAATGTATTGTTTTAGCATCTAGAAGCTCTGAGCAAGATCAGGGACCCAGTAAATTTTCGAACAGCACTCGGAGACAGAATCCCTGCTACAAATGTCTCTGGCTGAAAGCCTGGCCAATTTCAGTGGATCCAGGGTACAAACCCTGACCCAAGCAGAGAGCAGAAAGCCACACAGCGTTGTAAACCTCTAAGGGAGCAGGACTCCAGATTTTCACCCTGCTGCATCATGTGGCAGAGCACCTTCCTCCACGAGACATCAACAGAGTGACCTCTGTGATAGCAGCTTTGCTAGAAGGGCAGCACTGGGCAACCCAGGTAATTCTCACGTGCACAGAGGCACAGTCAGGGAGCAAATGCCACCTGCCCCCAACAGCTTTTCACAGCACAAGTGCTTCCCAGCAGGGCAGCTCCAGTGTCACCACACATCTTGTCACTGAGCCACCACGGGGCTCTCCATTCTGTATCTCTGCACAGTAGGAGTTACCATGGCTGCCAGGATCCTGTATTGCTGCTTTTCAATATCACCATGTCAACTGAAAGTCTACAAGGAGTTCCTGTGTTTCTTGAGGGATTGGAAGTCCTTTTTGGCACTGATAGTGTCTTTTTTCCCTGGCACTGGTACGCAGTGAAACACAGACCAGAGATGGCACCGTGAACAAAACTGCACTGTTGACTTTTCGAGTCACTGTGATTTCTTTTGTCTTGTCATCCTTCCAGATAAACAAAGTGCCATCCTTTTCTGTAAAGTACAGCTAGCACATAGTGATCACTTCTGACTGCACCAAGGGCAGATTGGTGTTGGTTACTATGACAATACAGTGAAAAAAATGAAAGGATGACTCCCAAGTCCATGTAGGGCCCCCTCATTCATTCCCACATCACTTCACGGTTCAGGCACAAGCTTACTCCAAAGGATCACTTCTCTTAGAGCAAGAGAGGCTGAAGGGAGGTATGGGGCATTACTTGCAAGACCAGGAGTTTAGAGCTTAGGAGCTCAAGGAAGGATTTTCAAAACAGCTCAGCTTTGGCATAACTCTGCTTTTAATGCAGCACTGATAAGAATCCCATTGTCTACAAAATGGGAAGTGCCTCTATTTCACTTGGTGAAAGAGGATCAGCAGCATGTGATTTTAAACTGCCCAGCAGTTTTGAAGTCCTGTGGTAGCAGGAAAACATATTTTGCCACTTCTTGCACAGCCAGCAGAGAATGTGGATTTGGAAGGTCTGCCTTGTTTTAATCATGAAAGCTCAGAGAGTCACTGTAACCTCTGTTTCAAGAAGACAAGACACTAAGCTGACCTTCAAGTACAGAGACATTGTAAGATCCTGAGAGCCAGTGACCCTAACAGGGATCTGTGGCAGTTCATAACAGCTTGTCCTCTTTTTTCCTCAGCCTTCCCTAGGCTAATACCTGTTGATGTGCTACAGAAAAATAACACCTCTATATGGGAACAGGTTGTAACATTCTGTTTTGTCTTTTACCATCTCCTTGGGTAGAGACACACTAAAAGAGCTTAGAAACAAATGTCCCTATCCTTTTTGCACTTAAGGGATAAAGTCTTTCTTTTAGTTTTCCAGTCCAGCAACTTCTTGGGCTGAACCAACTCTACCCATTGCTGAGTCTCCTGAAAACAATATGCAGCAAAACTGAGAAAGAACAGCAGAGCACTGTGAGCAGCAAGATAGCCAACTGCAGGGATGGTGAAAGTCTTCTAAAGGCAGTGTGGTAAAGAGAAGATCAAATAGTAACTGGTAGGAACAGACTTCTGCTGTTCCCAGCTCTGCATCCTACTACAAAGATGGGAAACCTTGATCAGTATAAAAAGATGTAATAACTGGAGGAGCTTCTGTTCCTGGAAAAGCTTCTAGTCACTGACTTAGGGAAAAAATAATATAAGAAGCCTACTTGTTTCGAGATATTTAGACAGTTTCTGTTGAAGATCAAAGACAAAATTCTAGTCCAGACAGGCTGGTGGACAAGAAAGACCAGCAAAATAAAGGAACTATAAGACAGGAAATTCTTTTAAGCCACAAACATGGGGAGTGTGGTGGAGGGAAAACCCAGACTATAAGACCAGTTTGAAGCTGGTGAAGGTGCACCAGGCCCAAGTGTACCTTCTGCATTTGCTTTCTGGGTGGCAAGCACACACGGACAAGACACATGGGAGGATGACAAGGGATCACAAAGTCCCTCCAAGGCTCCAGCAGAAGCTCTTGTTTCCCTCCTGAACTCAAACGTGCAGAGACAGCATCTGCTGGTGTGGTACCAATGCTGGAGATCAGGTCACAGGTACAGCTAGGCACGTTCTGGCAGCGCACATGACTCTCTGGAGTTTCATTCATGTTTTTCTTCTCCACAACAGATGATCACAGGCACACAGGAGCCCCACACCTGCCAGCAGCTCTAACAGATGCAACAGAGCTTCATTACAAGCACACAGGTCCACCCAGACCAATAACACTGAAGGAGCATGGCCTGAGCAGCCAGCTCTAGCTAACATGCTCTGAAAACACAGAGGCCATCACAGGGGGTGAACCATAAGCTTGGGTCAAATTATTTCCACGTCCTGTTGTTGCCACCGAAGTTAGTTCCGGGTACATCAAATTCCTGAAACAAAGGTTTGCTTTCTGCTCTCTGCTGCTTTCCCTGTGCCAGTTCCAACTGCCTGATCAGCCCTTCCAGTTTTTTATTTGTTTGCTTAGAATGAAATGAGCCTAAGGCTGTGCTTGCTTTCTGCATATTTTATTTGATCATGCTGTACTTCAAGTATTACATCCCTTCAACGACATCAGGCCTCGGCAGCTCTGCTGGAGCTCCAGAACACAGGGAAGACAGATTCACTGCCTCATGTATTTTCAAAGGAATTTTTCCTCTCCTTTCACTGTGAATTATACAGGAAGCTTAAGCAGAACCTTCATATATTCTACAGAGACCTTTAATTATAAGTTTCTGGGATGTATCCTGCTACTATATTGTACTATCTGAAGACAAAGTGTGAGAACTTGGTGCCCCTTTGCCCTCCCACTGATACAATCTCACTTTGAGTACTTAACATTATATGCTTGCCCTTGAAGGAATGTTCCATCTTTAACCATCAGGTGTGTGCATTCCCAGTCTCATCTCATTCTCAGCCCAAACACAGCCCTGTTTATCATTGAATTAGTTAGGCACCCTACACATGTGATGTGGGATCTTTGTAGCTTGTCCCCAGTGGAAAGGAAATTTACTGCACCTCATATTACATGGAGTTAGAAACCAACTTTGGTTTTAATCCACATCCATAACAAATCAAGACCATTCCAGAACAAGGTCACTGAACATTTTTAAGGCTAAATCCTGGTCCTGCCTTGCAGGGTGTATCACAGAATGGCAGGGGTTGGAAGGGACCTCTGGAGATCAGCAAGTCCAGTCCTTGATTTAGTGGAGCAATACAAAATATACTGAAAACATACTACTAATTTAAGTTACAGTTTGCAAAATATAGCAATATTGGAATACACAGTCCAATCACAACACCAACATGATTCCCACTGCTGATCTCTAATGTGCTGACCATCATGACACCAGGCATCTCCACTTGCTAGGAAGGAATATGTGGGTTGAAATCAGCTCACACCTATTGTTCTGTCCAAAACTATTTTGCTAGTTGTGTAGGATTTTTTAGTACATGTTGGTCTAAGCCACAGGTTCACTCCCTGGATGCTGTGGTCTCCTAACTCAGGCAGAGTTACACTCTTTTAATGAGCTCAGGAAGAAACATTTGTACCACCAATTGAGAAAAGAGAGGCCACCCTCTGGTCCCCTTTGTGCTGAGATGAAGTCACCTTGCTTTGCAAGAGCTGTGGTGATTCACACCCTGCACTGTTCTCTGAGCTTCATGGGCACAGTGCCTTTGCCCAGCTTCACTGAGCCTTCTTCCACTGTAGGGCTTTACTGGCTGGTCACAATCACATATATCACATATTGCCACCTCATTGTTATGCCTCTGCCCCAGAAGTGGATGAATATTTGTCGTGATCTCCAGGGCTTTCCCAGTGTGGTGTGCTGGACAGGGTGGGATTCTGACAGGGCCAGAGATCAGAAACACTTGCCTCCACTTCAGACAGTATGGGTAGTTCAGGTGGTGCTTACAGACTGAATTGTCACAATAATGGATCACAAAAAATATGTTCTGGATGAAATTAATCTCAAGCTATAGGTGCATTTATCCTCCTTTTCAGCCTAACAGCCCTTACCTCTCTCTCTGTAAAGCAGACAGAGCTAAAGCCTGAGGCAGTTACCTTCACTTAATCACTGGATCATACAGCTTGTGAAGAGGAATGAGTCAACAAATCACAGACATGACCAGAGCCAAGAAATAGAAATAGTTTTAAATGTCAAAGTTCCCAGTAGCTAGGGTGAAGAAAGCTGAAATTCTGGGACCAGGGAAACACAATACATGCAAAGTGATGGGGAGGTGAAAATAAGGTAGAAAATGAGCATAGATATCAAGGGCAACTTTGGGGGGAGACAGAGGTCTATGGACAAAGAAAAAACAAGCAGAAAAACTGCAGAAAAACTCCCATCTTTTCCAATTTCCAGCCCTAGTGAGAAACTGTCCTTCCCCCTTGGAGGTAACAGCAGTCACTTGGACAGCAAACACCAGAAGGGCTAATATTGAAGTTCTCCCAGGTGAGCCAAACCTTCAGGCCCTCTTTACAGGGTGTGCAGACACAACAGCACTGTTGCTCACGTGCAGTAAAGCAGAGAGCTTCCAATACTTCTGTAGGACAAAGACCTGAGTGTCCTGGTTTGGGTTAGATCTCTAATTCTGTTCAGAGATTTTCCTGTTCCACTCAGTCTCTAACTCACTGCACATTTTCCAGGCAGTGGCTGCTGCCAGCAGTGCCAAGGCTCCATGTTTTGAGTTACTCCAAGGACTGGTGCATGCAGAAAGGGCCTTGCTTATTCTTGCTGCTGTACAGACCTGCTAGGGCTTGAGCATGGGGTGCAGACAGTAAAAGGCAGGACCTGCAGGGAGAGGCAGCCAGGACACAGGACTCTGAACTGACCAACAAGGGATTCCATCCCATGGATGTTATATTCAGCATATAACTGACCTCAGGAGAGACTAAACAGCAAGAAACTATAGAAAAGACCTAAAGAATCCTACTGCAGGTTGCAGAAGAGACACTAAAATCCAAGGTATTGCCATCTCATCAATGAAAATTAATAGCTAAGAGCACTGATACCTACATTTCTTAAACCTGATTCATATGCTAGATTCATACTTAATGAGTTAATTCAGACATATCTTCCTTTACATCAAGAACAAATCTCTACCAGTATTTCACTTTACCTGGTCGTGTCAGAGAAAGAGCAAAGATCTCAGGGATCAGTCCATCATCTGCAAGTCCACAGGAGATGCAGAGCTGGTTCGGAAGCACACTAACTCACTTTAGAGACAGAGGGGTTTTTCTTTATGAGAACCTTGGTCTTTGCATTCATACAGATCTTATACTGTGCTGTGCAGTGGGGTGAGAGCTACTCAGTATTTTCTCCTGCTGCCAGGATAGCTACAAGCTCCTTGTGATGTAGGAATACTTCTGAAACCAACCCCTCCATCTCATCCAGCCTATTGTTGAATTTCCAGCACAAAAACAGGAGAGAGTTGAGAACAGTTCAGCACTCCTAGATGTCACTAAAACTAGGAGCTGTGTGGAGCTCTCTCTAAAGAAAAGGAGAAGAACACTCAGCTGTTTCATGCCATGCTTAGCACCAGCTGACTGCCTGCAAGTTCAGGTGAATCAATAAGCAGAGTTAGTGCTCAGGCTGAATCAGAGCCTTTGCCAGGTAGTGCATTACCTGGCATGAAAGAGAGGTCTGGAAGGGAGCTTAACTTATTTATAATACAAGACCAGCCTGAGAGGAGGTAAAAAATCATAAGAAACAGGATTTCTTCAGATCTGCTACTCACAAAAGCTGTTTATTCCAAGTTTGACATCTGGAAATAAGAATTCCAGTGGAAGGTCTGATGAGCCTTGTTATCTGGATAACTCTAGGCAAAAATGGCTCTGCTAGAGGTACCCAATTCCTCAAGGGCTCAATTTGTTTGTTTTTGAGCTGAAATGACCTGAAATTAATTTCCTTATTACATTATTGAAAAACTTCATCCTGTATTCTGAGAGGAAATGCTGCTGATTTGGGAATGTGACTCTGCACCTTCCAGGCATAACAGAAGGATGAGCTGTAACCTTCAGGAACTGAGCCCACCTGCAAAAGCAGCACTCCCAGGCTCTCTGTCCATCCCACCCCCTTTTGCCCACAGCTCCGTGGGGAAGACTCAGCCATGCTCACAATCACATGAAAGAAGTGGGTTTTCCTCCTACCTTCTACTTTTAATTAATTCGTTTCATTTGGCTCGCTCTGGGTTTGTGTGGTTTGTTTGTTTCAATCCTGCCACTCCTCTTTGGGTGAATATTTTCCACAGGTAAATCACCAGCAGTGCTTTTTCAGGAAGGAGAAATTTCATTTGCTATTGCAGCAATTCCCAGACCCTAGAGCTCAAACCCCAGCAGCAGTCTTTGTATTAATAAAAACAAAACTCAATTGGGAAGTTCACCATTCCATTAACAGAAATTAGAACAACATCATGATTCTGGCATAACTGGAACAGAACTGTGTCTAAAAAGCCCCTCTAGATAAAGAGTGGGAATGTTCTGGAATGGTGTCATTGACTTTAAAGAGTTGAATTTCACACTGTGTTGGCTGCTGCATCCAGAGATTAACTATTTTCTCATTTCATGTGTTTTATAGAGACTCGAGCTGCACCTCTTAGGGGTTTTACAAGGAAATATAAGAAACCTTTCTTTCCAGTTTATTAGAAAATGTAAATAGATCCAGTTGTAAATGCTACAAGAAATAATGTCAGTTGCTGAGATCTGCACATGACTAAAATTCTTGATCAAGAAGTAGAACTTAAATTCTTCTTGATATCTGAGCTAGACCTAAATTGCAGTATGTGAAATCATGTAGAAGAAAGGGGAAATGACCATGAGATGAGAGGGAGAATAAAAAGAGCATCCCAACAGCAGATGACATTCACATACTGCACACCACCCACTATTTTCCTTCAAGCTGCCCCAATAATACACACAAAAATGACTACAGCAGAAACCCAAGATTCGAAATACACAGAATCATAGAATGGGGGGGCTGGGGGGGATTTCTGGAGATGCTGTAGTCCAACCCCCTGCCAGAGGGGTTGGACACCCAGGGCAGTCCACACAGGAACAGATACAGGTGGGGTTAGAAAGTCTCCAGAGTAGCAGATTCCACGTGTCCTCATGTTGAACACCATAATGTGCAGAGATCATGGCATGAATGCTTTTCCCTGCCCTCTTGTTATAGAGTCTGCACTGTAGTGTCCCCTTCTGTGGGCTGGATAATGGACATGATGTGGCTGCACAGATCAGCGTGATACCCTCAGGGTTAATGTGCAGGAACTCCCAGATTTAGCCCTCCCTTGTTCAGTTCCTGGTGCTGATATACAAAGAGACATCTCATTGCACCTCAAATTGGGCTACTCCAGGGGTGGATAAATAACATGAAGTCCCGAGCTGGGGCTGAACTCAGACTCACACTTGGGAAATCCTTTTGGGCTTCCAAACTGTCTCATGGATTTCTACCTCTGACTTTCCTGAAGGATTTCTGTAATAACCATGCAGAGATTCTGGAGTGCAGTTCTAATTCGGTCTGTTTCACATGAGGCAGACAGTTAAAAATTTTTATTTTGTTTGGTTGATTGTAGCTTTTAACATCTTAGAGACACATGAAGTTCAAATGCATTGGCAAAGTCTGCTTTAGTGGACATCCATCAGAGATGATGTGTTAAAGCATCATTAATGGGGAAATAATCATGACTTATGAATACTTATTACTTGTGAATTAAGATTGAATGATTTTGACTTCAGGGAGAAAAATACGAGCATAATAGAAAATCTGTTTCCAGATACTGTGATATGCCCATGATCTCTGAGGTCACAACTTCCCTTCCCAGAATAATTACTTTCGGCTCTCAGCTGGAGGGAGAAATAATTGATTTATGGTACATGATCAATAGGGTTCTACCATAGATGCTATTTTATCTTGTGAGCAATTAGCAAACCTATATGGCAACTTTCTGCTCAGCTATGAAACTATCTCTGCACATCCATGCAAAATAGGACAAGCACCCTAGGAGGCAAAGGTGGACTATCAGGTAAAGCAAGGAAGCTGCTATTAATTTTTCTGATAGAAAAAGCACTTCTCTCCACCAGTACATTTGATTTTTCAATTAAGATTGGAAATTCCTCCTTGGGAACCACTGCTGCCAGTAATCCTTTTAATTAAGCACTATCCAGAATCCCATTAATTTTTGTGTTCTGCATCTTAAATCAACTGAGCACTTCTACACTCTGTTTCTTTCACAAGATTTTTCCTTTCTCTACTGCTGCTTTAAGAGAGTTAATACATGAGAGTAGTACCATGAGAAAAGGGACAGATAAAGCTTTAAGGTCACTCTTTAAGGCATTTGTTCCATGTAGGTTTTGTATATATTCCATTTTCTTGTTATTGCGTTCATTAGAGCTGTTCTGGCTTTCTTTTCTAATCCATAAGTCTCTCTCCTTTATTCCCTTTCTCTTCCCCTTTGGGAAGGCAGAGGGTTTAAGAGAGAGCATCTGTTATAAGCCTCGTGGATGGCCCTCACCCTAACCCTTGACACAGGGGCAGCTCAATGGGGAAACAGTAAATTGCTGCTCTGTCACAAATACCAAAGTGTCATCCTAGCCAGGGGAGATGGCCAAAAGCTGACAAACAACATCAGCCTAGTGCTCTGTCAAGGCTGTGAGTCAAAAGAGATAATGAGTTATTCGGGGAGGGAGGGAGAATCTTTATTAATATGAAAGAAATGGCACGAGCACCTCAGTGAGAATTCACCTGATGGGCAATGACCAGACCTTGCTACAGTGATTAAAAGACCTCTTTCATATCTAATGATCACACAGAATAATAACCTCATTGTAAAAGGTAATCAGACACTTGTTCTCTCCTCTTATCTTCCCTCCACATGTGCAGTTGCTGAAGAAGGATCTGCCTTTGATCATCTTTTCCTGTGCTGCCCTCCAAGTCATTTCATTAAAGGGCTAGAGTTTCCTGGATTAACAGCCATTTGTCATTTCCCCAAATCAATTTTGCCTCCAGTCTGCTGAGACCTTACAAACATTTCCTCAAGTGTTTTTCAGAATTACAGTAGTTACAATGCTGTGCTCACTTTATATTTAAAAATAAAATCAAATAAAAGGAAAAGGAAGAGAAACTGCCAGAACATTTGGGGGTTTTTGGTTTTGTTCTTTCTGGTTTTGTTTTTGTTTTGTTTTCTTTTCTTTTCTTTAAAGGTATGAAAATCTTAATTTAATTTTTTCATTAAAAAAAAAAAAAGGAAAATATCGATTGACTCTAATTTTATATGCATTTCCAAGAAGTCTTCATTAGTTAAACTTTTCAACCTGATTATTTCTCTTGAAGTTCCTCCAGAGCCTGGGCTCAGTCCATCTGTTATTGTCAAATTCTCTGCTATCTCTGTTTTATTTATCTGTCTACCATATCTGCTCCTGGGGCTCAAGCCTGACCGGTGGGCTCTGTGAAAGAGCACACAGAACTTCAGTAGAATAAGCAACTTGGCAAAAAAACTTTCATGATGGGGAAGACTGACTCCCCCTCACTGTCTCAGTGAAGTACAACCTTTCTGTTGGTTCATACAGGAAATTCAGTTCTTCAGTCCTTCCTGTCAGTGGAGGACTGAAATTCAGCAGCTGAGCTTTTCTCATAATCCAGATTTACCTAGGAACTGGAGTTACTGCCATCCTAGTGGTGAGGATGGATTTTAGCATTCATCAGAGATGTTTTGTCTTGATTTGAGGTTTTTTTCTTCATAGATTTATAGAACCAGAGAATGGTGGGAGTTGGGAGGGAGCTCTGGAGATGCTGGAGTCCAACCCCATGCCACAGCAGGGGCACCCAGGGCAGCCCACACAGCAACAGAGCCAGGTGGGGTTCGAAAGTCTCCGGAGCAGGAGACTCCACAACCTCCCTGGGCAGCCTGGGCCAGGCTCTGGCACCCTCACAGGGAAGAAGTTTCTCGTCCTCTTGATGTGGATCTCCCTGGGTTCCAGTTTTTGCCAATTGCCCCTCATCCCATCCCAGGGCAGCACTGCCAAGAGCCTGGCCCTTTCCGCTTGACCCCCACCCTGCAGAGATTTGTCACCATCCATTAGCTCCCCTCTCAGGCTGCTCTTCTCCAAACTGAAGTTTGGAGTTTCTTCAGACAGAAACAACTTTCCAGTTCTCCAGGGACACTAGATGAGGGAGCCATCATTGGTCCATTCTCATCCTATGCCAAACTACTTCTCTTGCACCTCCAGCAAGAGGTATAACAAATGTGAAACAAACCTTCACACAGATCTCTCACCCTTCTCAACCAAGCCACATCCTCAGCCAGCAGGGCAATCCCTCCCCTTCTGCCCCTATGAGTAGACACTGAATTATTCTGTCTTAGCTCTTGGGTCCATAACAAGACACACGTGTCCAGGTTTTCACAGTGCTCTTTAGGCAGGTAATTCCCTTGCACATGGATCTGCAGAGCTGTTACTGTGTTAGCTATGAGGTTAGCACCAGAGAGCTAACTGAGGCTCTCTAAATGTTCGTGCCAGAGCTGTTAGACTGTGACTGGCATCAGCTAAGATCCTTAGCAGACTTTTTTTCCCCTAAGCAGCTGAGTTCGAAGCAAAAATCAGTGCTGGGCCAGCTGAAGCCCTTGCAAGTGAGAGGTGTCTTCTCATGTCTCCAAGTGTTTGCTGTGTAGTTTGACAGTGTAGGTGAAAATGTAGCCTTGGTTGGAAGTTGGAGACCATGACAGATGATTCCTGTCCCCACTGGGGTAGAAGTACACATGATGCTGGTAGCAAGGATAGTAGCAGATGACCATTTGCCCTGCCACAGGAAGGGTGAGCCTGTGCCAGGGAGGGATCCAAACACCCCTCACATTCCATGTGAACCCCTCTTGGAAAGTAGGGCTGTTGGGGTGCAAATCACACTCTGGTTATCTCATTAGTTACCTCCAATAACTGCAACCACAATTTGTGAATGTGACAATATGAATGTGACATTTGTGAATGTGCATTGCTTTGATTTTTACTGTTTTCATGGGACTGACTCCACCCAATTGACAGGTGGCTGCAGGTCACACTGCATTCAACTCATTCACTTCAAGAAGCATTCAACTCTCCTAGTGAAACCTTCCAGCAGGAGCCTGGCCAGGACCTGAGATAACATTCTGATAAGAAATGTCCATCTTTCTGAAAGAGTTCTGAAATACCCGACCAGCAAGATAGAAGGCAGCAGAGAGCTGAGCAATCCAACCTCCTAACAGCCCTTGAAACCCTGTGATGTAGTGAGCAAGCACCTGAGTGGAACAATAAATGCTGTTTTGCACGAATCCAAAAAAAACCACGGGATCCAATGAAACGTTTCTCCCAGCTGAGTGGGTATTTCCCAGGACTTGTTGGTTTTATTACCTCATCTTTCCCCTTAGCTGTCAGCAAAGAAGTGCTGAAAGCTCCCCATTTAAAGAAGAGATTTACCATCTACCCAAAGTTTCTATAAATTCACTGTGGGCAAAAGCCCAGCAAGAACTTATAAAAGAGGTACCTGTGGCTTCCAAATTAAGCTGTTTTTCTCTAATTAGTCTCCTTTTCCAGGTTTTTTTGTTTTGTTTTGATTTGATTTTTTTTTCTTCCACTCTTGAAGAAAAAAAGAAAGAAAAAGAAGAAAAGCAATACTGTGAAGTCCATAAAATCAATGTGTGCAGACTGAGCAGGGACTTGACATGTTAGAAATTTGCTGGAAGAGAAGTATAAACTTCTAGCTCAACTGTGGACAAGGGATAACAAGCATTCTGGTTGACTTGGATGGGGTTGTGAGAAACTTTATACATTTGCCTGACATTAATTTCTTCCTTCTTATATTCTGAAAGGCTTTGTCCTCTCTTTGGCAGTGAATTCCCAGCATAACCCTTCACTGTTTACAATCCAGTTTCTGTTACCTCCTCTCACTGACAGAGCAAAACCTCATTTCATCTTTTCATCTAACACAGGGACTGCTGAAAGCAACCAGCCCAGAACTAGTTCATGGCAAAGGCTGTCCTTGTCATTAGATTATTACTGCAAAGAGCAGAGACTGGCAATTTGTTTGGTAATGTTCAGCAACTGCAAAGAAAAGGCCTTTTCTAGGACTAGTCTGTAAGAACCTTAGGAGGAGTGAATGGCTCTGGTAATTAGAAATGGGCTCTAGGGCAAAGAACGTGTTGCTCCTGTGCCCTGTGCTGGGCTCAGCAGGAAATCTTGGCTTTCCAAAAGCCCAGTTCAGCTAGGCCAGTGTTAAGCTCTCTCTGCAGCACCAGAAGAGCTGTGTACAGCATGTACAAGGTGAAAACCCCCAGGGAACTTTGGATCCTCAGTTGGATTCATCTGGTCGCAAGAGCATCTGGACTCTCCCAGCTCTTACACAGGCAAAGGACACCTGCTGCAGCTTCCCTCAGGAGCATGAAGGATAAGTGAGACAGAAACCCACAGCCTGTGCCAAGCAGCTGAACCATCCCCTCCTTCATTTTCAGCAACTTAACTTTTCAACAAGTTCTTCTGGAAGCCAACGATATCCCATGATCAGAAAGCCAGTGGGCGGGGAGAAGCCACTCTATCCTGAGAGGTGGAAATTCTGGGAATCTGATGAATGGTGAGAAATCCTTGCAGGGTGGAGACGGTGGGCCAGTGCCTTAGACAGATTCTGCTCCCAGGCAAGGATTTGTCAGAGAGTTTCCCTTTGTCCTGGGCCTGGCACATTTGTACATGCTGCAATGACAAAGCACCTTGCACTGGGCACTGTCGTTTGCCTCAGAAGAAGGCTGAACATGGCATCAGGCTTTGTTGGCACATTCATTCTCAGCAGCACCTCTGCTATCTGGAAAGGTTCAGCCCTGCACCTAACCTCTTGCTCCCCATCAGGGCAGCCACTGCTGCTCCTGGCTGTGAATTACCCACCTCCAGATCTGCCACCCGAGCCACTCGTGTGAGAAGAGCACTCCCTTGCCCGTGCCAGCCAAAGTCAAGGCTGTAGTGAAGTGCAGTCTGCACAGCTCCCCTTGGCTAATGGTGTTTCTCTTGGTTGAAGCAGGGCAGGAGGGTGCAGGGGTGTCCAACATGGCAGAAGGCATGAGACAGAGTAGGCAGTGTGTGCACAGCCCAGGGAGGCTGCCCAAACACCCCCTCATTCACCTTGGATCCATTTATCTCCACACAGCAGTGAAAAAGCACCATGCTTCCAAATAGCCCTGGACCCTGACTTAATTACAGGAGGGGAAAAACAAGTCCAGCCACAAGGACAGGGAGCTGAATCACTCACAACTTAGAGCCTGTGGGGATGAACCTGGATAACCAGGAAGGCTCTTTCTGCTCCTAATGCACATCGATCTATTCACTGCATGCTGAAAAACCTTCAGGCTTTTTATTCTGTACCAATAAACTGTACAGACATTTAGTCCGTACCAGGTATTTACCCCTTCCCCATCTCTCCTCAGAGACATCAAAGCAAAAATTATCTGTGAAAAACAAAGGGTCTCACAATCAGTGAAACCCAAACTGAGCTAACAGAACGGGCCTAGAAAATCTTCAGCTCTTAATAAAATACATTTAGAGGCGACCAGGATGTAATAGAGTATTTCGAGTTGGCTTGTTTGCTATAGCAAAGAGTTATTATCAGATTACTTTGCAACCTTCACACTGAAGATGCAAACATCCCTCCATGCATTTGTTGTTCGCAAAATATGGTCATCTTTTCCTCTTCAGATCTTGATTTGTACCTCCATCCAAAGGTAATGGTGCTGACCCAAAAATAATTCAGTGAAGCTGCTTAAGAGGACAATAACAACCAATTCCTTCAAAATAGCTGGAGAAATTAAGGACTAATAAGCCACAGAAATGATGGATCAGCTACGGTTTAAGTGATCATCTAGTAGTTGCTAAGCTTAATTTAAATACAGGGAGAATATCACATTTCATCAGCTTCCATCTTCAGATTTAAGAGCTTCTCAAGTCCTCATTTATACCTGAAGTGTCATTGGCACATACATTAAAGCTGACAAAATCCATTTACTGCAGCAAGGTATTCATGTTCATCTTCTTTTCCCGAGCCGTATTAATTTTCTTTCAGTGTTCTTTGTTTATAAAAAAGAAACAACAACTACTTTCTGTTCATTAATCTGAAGTTCTTCCACATCATTTATGTGCATTTGGGGACTGTACTTCCAAGCAGTCCAACAGTACTTTACAATCCCAAGCATAACTCATCCTCTGGACATTGACTTCTCTTTGTCACTATCAGTACCTCTGTAAAACAACCTGTCCTCCATAAATGCATTTCCTAACAGGATGCTCAAACTCTTCTGGAACATGCAGCCATCAAAAGTTTAAGTAGTAATTAAAAATGTATAAAAATAAATTAAAGCAGAGCTTTGTCTGAGGCTCCCAGGCATTACTGTTAGAGGCAAGTCTTGCATCCTTTTTCACCCTCCATGTGAAGAAACCCTTAGGGATGCTACCCACACCTTTTCCAGCATCCTCATTTGAACCTGATCTTTTCCTTAACAAAATAGGATCTTCCTCCTCTCCTGAAGGAAGAACAGCAGGGCTTTACCTTATGGCTTGATCCTTTGGTATCTGGCAAGGCACATGATGCAAAGGAAGCACAAAACTGGTCTTCTCCCTCTGCTTAAGCCCCAGGTCTCATGGAATCAGGATTCTGAGGCATTTGCCAACTCACTCAAATGTTTGAAATTGGCCAGTTTGGACAAATGTTCTCTGGGAAGGACAGGAGAGAGTCAGACATGGAAAGTCATTTTGTATCAGCTTCATATCCTCAATGCATAGGCTTAAAAATCTTTTTCAGAATCCTTCTCTTAAGGGAAAGATTCTTTTCCCCTCACACAGGCACATTCCCACACAGCCTTTTACTCTTTAGAGAGCCTGTCAGAGCCCTCAGCTCAGCCCAGTCCAGCAAGCATCCTAAGAAAAGCAAAGAAACCTTTAAAATGGTGTCAATTCATCACCACGTCTCAACCTTCCTGACTAGAACAACCACAATATCTTACAACAGCTGAAATTCTGGGCTGAGTCCCTCACTGCTGTTAATTAGTTGCCCTGTTGATTTATACCTGCTGTCCTCTGCTCCAGCCAGGCTGTATTTTCAGTGCTGCTAAGAGCACACTGCTGGTAAAAACCTTCAGAAATTCCCTGTGGTAACACAACCCTTGTTTTAATCAGCTCTCCTATCTGCAGGTAAAAATGCCTGTGTTTCTGCCCCAGCACTCACCAGCTCCTCCTGGCCATCCCTGACATCCCAGCACCACCTCAGTCCCTCTGCAGGAAACTGCTCCCTTGCTTCCATTCCTTCTTCCCATACCCTCACTTTTACCTCCTGGCTCTCATCTGAGTTTTATTTTATCTTTCTTCAGAGGAGGGGCAGTTCAGAAGCCAGCGATCAGATGGGCTTGAAAATGGGTTACTGGTGGATTTTTCTCCCACAAAGATCTGTAAAGTAGGTTGAGCTTTACAGGTTTTGTTAAGCTCCTGATGGTTGTACTACTGAAAGCCTCCAGAGGACCTGAATCATGGGCATCTGCACAAGCCAGAGCTCATGGCATTCTCTGAGCATGGCCCTAACTCTAAAGCCTTCACCCTGTATCCTGTTAACTGCCCATCCATTCTCATGGCTCAAAGCTCTGGTGCATTCCCACCTTCTCTAACACCTTGATTCCTCCATCATCTGATGGTTCTCCAAAGCATTCCTTCCTGTCTCAGCTCAGAGCTTGCCTCTTCTCCTCAATCCACAGGCCTTTCCAGGCCCTCTCTCAGTCAGAGCTGCACAGTTCCATGCTGATGGGCTGCTTCTGGGTGATTTCTCAAGGGAGTGGGAGAACTCTAAGGACACAGTTTGTTTGCAAAGATGCTGGTAGTCTGGGCCAGTACAGGTCAAAAAAAACCCAAACTAAACCAAAAACCACAAAACAAAATGATCTTTTTTTACCACTTAATTGTTCTGTTTTTACGGACAATTTCCTGCTTACTTTCTTTTCCCCCTTTATTCAGGCTCTAGTCTTCCTGCAGCAATGGAAGCCATCATGTTCTGTAGACCTCACTACATGTCTACAGATCAGCACCAGCAGAACTGCTCATAAAACCAGCACCCTGAAGAGATGAGATCATTCCACATGTGCTGTTTGTTTCCTGTTCTCCTGGGGAATTTACAGTGGCTCCTGGCCACTATAAATAGTGAACTGGCAAGAAGTGTTTCTTGTGTGTTTTACTGCAGTGCTCACTGATGCGTTTTTGCTCTAAATGCCATTTGATTGGTTGTAATTGATTTGGGTGGGTTTTCACTCCTAATTAACTGCTCTGATGATGGAATGATGCAATCCTTCTCCACGGACCAGAGCTGAGAATTTCAATTAAGAACAGGGGAATAGCAGGGGATGGAGGTGACCCTTACCTACCAGGAAGGCCAGGAGATGGGGTGGGGAACCAATTAGCCACAGTGTTGAGTGGCACTGCTCCCAGCACTGGTGGGAAGGGACATGCTCAAACTTCCCACACTTCTGGTCAGCACCCTGAAAAATTAATTTATTTTTAAGACTTACTAAAGACTTACATCAAGAAATGCTCCTGAGTGGTGTTTTGGCAGAACTTGCCCCTTGCTGGTGGTTGCACAAATCATAGAATCAGAATCATTCAGGTTGGAAAAGCCCCTTGGGATCATCCAGTCCAACTATCAGCCCCCACTCTACAAAGTTCACCCCTAAAACATGTTCCTCAAACCCACATCCCAACGACCCTTCAACACCCCCAGGGCTGGGGACTCAACCTCCTCCCTGGGAAGCCTGTGCCAGTGTCTGTCTCCTGGCTGGTTCTAAACCACAGCATCCCCCTCAGGAGCCATCAGGTGTGACTGAGTGGATCAAGCCAGGCAATTTGGGTGTCTGATTTTTCCTCTTTAGCCCAGAATGGCAGTTTCCATATGGCAAAATAGGAGCATTTTTTTAAACTAATGTCTTTATGGATTTAAGTCAAAATGTTTCCATTCTCCACTAGAATATTCTAATATTCAGATTCCCAAAGGGACAAAAATAATCTCTGTTGAAAAAAAATAACACAACTTTTTCTATCAGTCCTAGTAACTAGGACTCTTGTCTTTTAGACACCTGAAACAGTGTTGCTTAAATAAATAAGAGGAAACCACTTTCAGTAAGAGGCCGAGACTCCCTTTCTTGCATCATTTCTTGCTTCCTTTAGCCCCTCCAGTTCCTCACTACATCTGGCCATGCTAGTTCAGTTCGTGCCAGTTCAGTTCATGCCAGTTCAGGATATTCCCAGCATGCCCAGTGACAATACTGAGGAGATCTATATGCTGCTATTAACATTAATTGCTAACATTGCCCCAATGGACATGCTATTATCTTCCTAAGCTTTAGTTGTCTCAGTCTGAATACTTATCTTTATCCAACTGGAAAAGTCAAGGTCCCACTCTATTGTTTTCTCTCACAAAGGGTGATTTATTTGATAATACGATTTCAAACACATTTTCTCCCTAAATTATCCTATCCATTCCATTATTTCTTTTCTATTATCTTGAAACTCCAGAAGACTGGGTAAAAAAATTAGATGCCAAATTCACTGTAAGTTTAGAAACTCAGAGTGACATCTCTAAATCCCTTTGATGAGATTCTGTGATGTCCTTCTGTCTTTCCAATTAACTTGAAGTGGTGTAGTGGTGAGAAAAAGATTTGGTCAGTATTTGTCTTCCAGATGTGGTGTAAATACAAGCATCTGTATTTCAGCTACACTTACTCTTTGTTGCAGTAGCAATGCATGGTTTTTTATTTGATAAAGGGCATGCTCACTTCCCTTCCCTGCTATAAAGACATATTTTGAATGTATGGAGAGTGTCGTGGCCCAACAAAAATAGACTGGAACAGGTACTAGTCAGAGATGCTCTGGTGAAAAGCAGTTACATTCATATTATCAGGACAGCCAAGTCTTTAATGCTGTGATACTGTCATAGCAATTCAAAGCTAATCCACTTTATAAATATTAAATTCCTAAGGAAATGGAAATTCATAGTGTACTAGTTTTGGAACATTACTTCCACCTGTCACTTAGATCCTGAACATAAAGTCTCTGAATGGCAAAGGCCTTTTCCAGTATGAATATGTAGGTGTCAGGATTTTCCTTGTAGCTCTGTGAACAAGATTATTCTTTGTTGTTGTGGTTTTCTGCTGAAAGATATGTAAACTGCTTTCCTCCCAGCATCATCTTCTGATCACGAGAAGAGATCTGAGGCCCTACTCTGTTGTTGAGTATCTTAATTACCATCCAGCACCCAAGTGCCAGCAAAAATAAGCAAGAAACATTTCCCTATTGCCCAAGGAACGTCTGTTTGACAACACTGTTGACACCAAGGCCAAAAAAGCAGATTAATTTTGTCTGGCTAGCACGATAGCAAGCAGGTCAGAGTGTGCATCTTGGTTGGCCTTGGCCCTACTCACCAGAGGTTGCACCAGCCAAGCCATTCCATATTTGGGCTGGTGTAGTG
Organism: Ceyx melanurus; assembly: GCA_024611195.1. Taxonomy (NCBI): domain Eukaryota; kingdom Metazoa; phylum Chordata; class Aves; order Coraciiformes; family Alcedinidae; genus Ceyx; species Ceyx melanurus. The sequence goes on from JANHGL010001858.1 coordinate 38,188, forward strand.
GCAGCATGAGACCCTTGCAAAAACCCCATGACTGTTCCAGGCTCAGAGGAAGCAGCAATCCTGTGGAAATGTCCTTTCAGTCTTCACATGCTGAGAGTTGCTCATGAAGGGCCCCCTGATTGAGCACGTGAGCACTCTCCTGAAAGGTCAGCTCCTGGAAATCACGTAGCAGGAGTGTTTCCCTCTGACACAAGCCTTGCCTGGAGCTACTTCATTCCTTTCCTTAGGCTCACCCTGAAGGACTGAGTCTATTTAGCAAAGGAGAGCTGAGTGTTTCTTTGTTACTGTTTCTTTGTTACTGCCTTAACAGCTGTGAAATAATGCCTTGCAATTGCTTCTTCCACGGGGTGAGAGCCCTTCTCAACTTCCAGCAGCATCTTGCAGACGGTGAAGGAGAGCTCCACGTGTTCAGGTCTTGTAATGACCTGAAATCTTTGCTTTGCTTGGAACTCGCAGCTTTCTGGAGAGCAGGGTCATTGCACTGCAGCAGAAGAGAGCAAAGCTCCAAGCTGTCAAGCAGAGTACAAGCAGATTAGGAAGAAATGAAATTCGTCAATAGGGTGCCCTCCTGGTCAAAGGTTCATTAAGAGAGGAGGGAGCTGTGTGATGCACCCATCTCTTTTTAATTGGCTTGGAGCTGCTTCCTACCACACTCGAGCAGATGTGGTGTCAATAGAAGTCATGCAAAGGCAGAAACTTTTAATTATTTTAGAATAGCTTGCTTATCTTGGGGACTTGTGGTTAGGACTTGACAAGTAGAGTGGTAAAAAAAAAAAAAAAAAAGGGAAAAAGAATGGAATAATATTTACAGGAATAAATCTCTAGATTTGCTTCCAACACTTTTGTGTCCAATGTTTATTAATGCAAAAGTTATTCAGCAGCACAAAAGAAGAAATAAAAATGCTGTGAACATTTTTGCAGCCCTAAGTGTTTGTGTCAGAAGCTTTGTGTGATTACATGGGATTTATTTACATCCTTAACTCAAAAATTGCATCTGTCTAGAGAGGGAACGAAAGAGGCACCAAGGAACTTCCCACAAAGCACAAACCAAGGAGCTGTGTGTTGGATATTTGAGCCATTAGTCACAAGGCAGAAGTCAGGCTGCAATACCTTCACATAGATATGACAACCATTAGTTCTCCAGCACTCATCATCCCTCCTAGATAACTGATGAACAAACCAGCAGCAGCCAAGGCAGTTCAATCTCTTGCTCACCATGGGTAGGTCTGCGATGGATAACGTTGGTTGGGATTGTTTTCATCACCCTCAATCTTCCCAAAAAAGCCCATATGGGGAAGCAGAGAAGGACACATACTTCTGTTCAGATGTAATTGATGTTCTCTGAGCCTTTCCTCCACATCTGAAAAAGTCTGAGCATGGCAAGGAAGGAGTTACTGCCATAGGACAAAGAGGTATTGGCAGGCTGAGTCCTGGGTGGCAGGGAGAGGCCAGGAGATGCTGCATATATATATCTATATATATATCTATATCTGGAGACACAGAAAATAATTTAGTCATTGCAAACAGAAAGTAACAAAAAGTTGCTGGTTAGGAAGGAAACCCTCTGTGAGAACACCCTGTCAGGGTAGAAATCTTATATGGTTACTAAAAAAAAAAATGTAAGCTTTATAAACCTTATTTATTGAATTTTCTCTTTTAAAATGTCACAGTTATAGCTCCATTTCTAACAAATCCTAAATGCTGAGAATAAAAACCCTAAGATATGTCTGGGATCTGCTCCTCCAAAGCCACAATGGAGGAAAACCTGAGAGAAGAGGCCATGATGGGGCTGATCACAGGCTCATGAGATGGCTGCATTGCAAGTAAGAATCTGGCTGCAACCTCCTCGTGTAGCAAAGAACATCTCCAGGTTTTGGCAAGGGCCAAAATGTTCCATGAATGTGCAATTAAATGTTGCAAAAGGCCAAAACCAATTAGCACTCTACCATCCTACTCAAGGTGCTTCCTAATGCAATGCAGATGAGGAGGCTGGAGAGCAGCTCCATGGAGAGTGTGTTCTGGTGGACAATGAGGTCTCCATGGGACAGCAACGGGCCCTTGTGGCTGGGAAGGCCAATGGGCTCCTGGGAGGCATGAAGAAGAGTGTGGGCAGCAGATGGAGGGAGGTTCTGCTCCCTCTCTGCTCTGCCCTGGTGAGACCTCATCTGAAGTGTTGTGTCCAGTTCTGGGTTCCCCAGTTCAAGATGGATGGGGAAATACTGGAGAGAGTCCAAGGGAGGCTACAAGGATGATGAAGGGGCTGGAGCATCTCTCTGGTGAGGAAAACTGGGGGCTGTTCAGCCTGGAGAAGAGCAGCCTGAGAGGGGAGCTGATGGATGGTGACAAATCTCTGCAGGGTGGGGGTCAAGCAGAAGGGCCAGGCTCTTGGCAGTGCTGCCTTGGGATGGGATGAGGGGCACTGGGCACAAACTGGAACCCAGGGAGTTCCACCTCAACATGAGGAGGAACTTTTTCCCTGTGAGGGTGCCAGAGCCTGGCCCAGGCTGCCCAGGGAGGCTGT
>JANHGL010001858.1:40808-57577 GCA_024611195.1 Ceyx melanurus
CCTGCTCTGGAGACTTTCCATCCCCACCTGGCTCTGTTGCTGTGTGGGCTGCCCTGGGTGCCCCTGCTCTGGCAGGGATTGGACTCCATCATCTCCAGAGCTCCCTCCCAACCCCTTCCATTCTGTGATTCCAATGATGATTCAGCATTTCTCTTAAATATTTTATTAACCCAACTTTCCTGTCACTGTGAGATGAAGCCACAAATGATACCCTCTGGTAAAACCCAACTCCAGGTCCTACGTTGTTTTAGTGCCTATTACCAGCAGGTTGTAAATGTGCTGCTGTTGGCACAATTCATTGATGTTACAGGGCATTTTACTGTTGACTCCAGTAAAAGATGAATCCAACTCTAGTACAGTGAATTTTGACAAATCCCATCCTACCTTTGTTTTCAGTCGTATGAAACATGAGAGAGATCAGAGGAAATATTTATTGCTAATCAAAAATTGATTTATTACAATAAGAATTCTGGCCAATTAAAACTCTCTGCCTGCTGTGTTTCTTGCAGGGCTCTTCATGGTACCTGTGCCCACTGGGATTTAGTTTAGCGCATCAAAGTGTGTGTCAGCATCAGTATTGCTTCACAGCTAACAGGATCCGTTCCACAGTAACTCCCCTTCAACACACATGTGTAGAACTGCCAAAAGTTATCCCAGAAAAACATTTCATTCCCAAAAAAAGACAAGTTTGGGAAGGAAGGGGGAGTAAAAGACAAAAAACAGAAAAAAGTCCTAGTGTCTAGAGCCTGGCTAAGCTGTTAATGACTGCTTGTTCTGAAGTCTGTAGGTTTTTTCTTAACTTCTTTTCATAAGTCAGAAGTTGCCTGTAATGTTTTGTTTTTTGGCAGCATGATGTAGCCCTGCACTCCCCCATCTGAGTCTCATGCCAACAAACATCCCCACAGACAACACAGACCATCCTTCTGCAGACCGTCTTGCCTACTCAGATCATGGTGAAGGTGCTTTCTCCTCCCTACAGGTTCACTGTCCTGGCACCAGATGAAGTTGCCAGCTGTGCTCGAGGCATTCAGGTAGATCTTAGATTAACCAGAGGCACGTCCAGTGATGCTCATAGCTCACACAAGTGTCCTTTCAAAGATAACCACGATGACCTGCCTGAAACTTGGCCAAGAACAGTACTCTCCTGACATGCCCAGAGCAGGACTCCCTGCAGTGCTGGCAGAATGAGGGCACTGCTTGATGTGAAACCTATTTCCAACCACCCTGAAAGCCTCACTCCTTCACCCTGTACATGGCTGCTTTCCTTTCTACCCTCTGAGCATTTCTGAAAGCTGCTCTGATTAAAATGAACACAGTCAAAACCCATGCAGTCGAGGGTGCCAGTCATGAGCAGGAGTGCAAGCTCTTCCTGATGGACTCAGCCATGGTTTCCTTAGTTTGATAACACATCATGATAACACTCAAAGCACATGGGTTGTGTAAACAAGCAAAGAAAAACTGTGAAAATCGGTTACACTAAATTTTGGCCAGAGCTGAGAGCCAGAAGGAAGATGGGGATGCATCTCCTTGGATCCTATGGGCCTTTCATCTAACTCCTAACTCCTGCAGGTGCCCTTCATTGTTCTGCTCTCTCGTTCTGACCCATCGTAGTTGACAGTTCTTCTGGAATTCTGTAGTAAGGATCACTGTCAGGCAGACATAGTGAGAAAAGTCCAGATTGCAGCTGAGTGAGGACCTCCTAACCCAGGAGAGAACCCAATACCTTGATCCAGGTGTAGCTGGGACTGGGAGTCTGAGCAGGACAGATTGCTTGAAGCTGGTGCAGTACTCAGGGACAGTCAAAGACCATCAAGCAAAGAGTAATTCAAACACACGCTCAGAAGCAGGTCTAGATTAAAAGAAACCATGCAGAATAAAACATAGATATATAAAATATAAATGAGTCCATAATATCAGAAAGGTAAGCCAGTCATGAGAGAAAAAACCTTCAGCAGCAGAAGGCAGGAGTAAAGAGGGATCTACAACCACCAAGCAGTGGGCTGAGAGTCAGGAGAGATTGCTCTTGACTCTTGACAGGAGGAGTTGTGTTAGACTTCCAGTGAACACAATGATCACATTTTAGAGTCCTAAGTCTCTGTTTTCTCAAGTCATGAGTTTTGTAGATCAGAGAATAAGGAGATGGTTTCAGGTAATTTTGGGACTAGCAGTGGATTTGGCAGAGTGAGGTCTTTTCCAACAAAAACAACTCAATGATTCTATGGAACTTACTAAGGGTGCCCTTGATCACCTCACCCAGATCACTGATGAAGATATTAGAGAGATCAGGCCCCAGTACTGAGGCCACACCACTTGTGACTGGCTACCAACTGGATTTAACTCCATTCATACCAACTCTCTGGGCACAGCCATCCAACCAGCTTGTTATCCAGTGAAGAAACATCAGTGCAAGCCATGAGCAGCCAGTTTCTCCAGCAGAATGCTGTGGGAGACAGTGTCAAAAGCTTTACTATCTACATTGTAGACCTCTGCTGAGCTTTACATCAACCAGCATTCCCTTCTCTGAAGGGCATCTCAGTGCACTCATCATACAGCTTGTGTTGGTGCTTGGAATTACGCTGATCCAGGACCTTGAGTTTGGCCTTACTGAACTTCATGAGGTTGGTCTGGGCCCATCTCTTCAGCCTGTCAAGGTCCCTCTGGATGGATCCCTTCCCTCCAGTGTGTCAAACGCACCACACAGCTCGAGGTCATCAGCAGATTTGCTGAGGGTGCTTCCATCCCACCTTCTGTGTTGCTGTTAAACAGATCAGACCCAGTATCACTCCCTAAGGAACACCACTCATCACTGGTCTCCACTTGCACACTGAGCCATTAACTGCAGCTCTTTGAGTGTGACCATCCAGCCATTTCCTTATCCACTGAGTTTTCCATCCATCAAATCCATGTCTAGAGACCAGGATGTCAAGCAGGACAGTGACAAACACTTGGCACAAGTCCAGGCAGATGCCACCTGGGTCATGTTCACAGTGAAGCTCCATCAGGGCAGCTGCTTCAGTTGTGGTAGGTACAGAACTTAGAGAGGCCAGGGCTTTCTGCTGGGTGGAAACCATCCCTCCTTGGGCAGAGCTGGCAGAACTTTCAGTGCTGCTCCTGAGCAAACTGCCATGCCATGCTCTGGCTAACATGCCATGCTCTGGTCACTCATGCTCCCCAGGAGCTTCTTTTATAGGCGTAGGGGTGGCCATACTTGCTCTAGCAACACCCAGGCATCCGTGGGCTCTCCTGCAATATCTGTTGGCTCCTGGCCAGTCTCTGCTCTCCTGACATTTCCCTACCAAAGGAAAACCTCAGGAAAGCCCCTGTACTTAGAGAGCTAACACTCCACCATAGGCCAGGCTGGCTCTGGCATGGGTCCCCTCAGCTACTGGGCAATTACATTGCAGTTCTCTGAGTTTTCACAGAGGGCAAACACACCATGATGCATTCTTATTCTGGTCCTGCATCTCACAGCCTTTCAGCCTGGAAGAGCTTGACAGCATTCAGTAGCTGCTGCTCCCAACTCACCTTCCTTTGCTTCTCCTGTTGGATTTTCTTCCAGCTCTGGAAATCAGTGAGGACATTTTTTTTTTCCCTTCACGCATACGGCTTTGCATTTTGCTGGTCAGAAAACCACACTGGCTCTTGTGCTGAGTTTGTTTTATTCAGCTGTTTCACAGCCCCACATGTACAAAAGCTGTTTTTATCTCTCACTTCTCATTCTGATGCTTATATATGCACCCACTTTCCTGATCTGTGCTTGCTTTATGACCTGCTGCTCAGCTGGAACGTTGGCAGGTGTTCTCTGAATTAATTTGAGGAATATTTCTCTTATCTTCAGCAAAACTACCCAGGAGATTTTTGTCTAGATGGCACCTTTACACAGTTTTCTCTATCATTTGGATTTAGCCAGAAAATCCAGATTATAGCAACTACACACTGCATAACAGCGTAGTTCAAACAACCCTGGTGTGCAGGACTGTTTGAAAGCTCTGATCCCCTCGAAGGCAAAGGGAGGATTTCCAAGAGTGCTCCACTGCCTTCTGGGTATGTTCCTCAGAGGGTTTGAGGAGCTAACGGGCAATGAAGGGCACTGGCCTCAAACAACAGAGCCCATCGGGTGAGGAAACCATAGAGGCAGGAATCTGTCTCCAGAAATAATGCTCGGAGTGACACCCAAGTGCTTGGAGTGACACCCAAGTGCTCAGAGTGACACAGAAGTGCTCAGAGTGACACGCAAGTGCTTTGAGTGACACCCAAGTTCTCAGAGTGACACAGAAGAGCTCAGAGTGACACCCAAGTGCTCAGAGTGACACAGAAGTGCTTGGAGTGACACCCAACTGCTCAGAGCCACACCCAAGTGCTGAGTGATACCCAAGTGCTCAGAGTGACACAGAAGAGCTCAGAGCCACACCCAGGTGCTTGGAGTGACACCCAGGTGCTCAGAGTGACACCCAAGTGCTCAGAGTGATGTCATACCCTTGACACCTTGGTGGCCACAGCTGGAAGATGCTCTGTTGCTTTGTGAATCCAGAAGCCACTGCACAGTTGTATTCCCAATCACACACCTTCCATTTTATCGTTGCTGGGAAGAGGGGTTTGATATCTCAGAGTGTTTGCAATAATCCTGTCTCCTGAAGAGACACAGCCTATAGAGCTCAGGATGGTCTGTGCTGCCAACTCTCCTTTTAGCAGATGAATTCCCATCTGTGGGGGGTGGGGTTGTGCTGGAGGAATTTCAGAGAGGGATGACATTTCTTCAGCTCAATAAAACTAGGTATAAACTCAGCCTATGTGTCTTCAAAAATACCAGGGCCTGTTTTGTTTGTCAGTGTGTCACAGTTAGAGCTGCCTGCACACACACACGTGTATCATACACACACATGGTGTTTTGTATCATTTATCTCTCTTTTTTTTTTTTTACACTTTCAATTACTGGGAACAGAAATAGTCCATTGAACTCCAGATCCTGCCATTGGTTTCTTCACAGTGATGTTCCCCCCTGCTGATTTTCTTCTCCCAACGCTCAGCTGTCCCTCCCATGTGTCTGTGAAAGAACATCTATGTAACTGTTGTACACTAGATTCAGATGATGATTTGAATGTAGAGCTGAGCAGACAACCAGCTTGTTTGCATTTCATGGTAGCTCTGAAAGTTTGAGCCATAGTGAGCAGAACCAAACCAACTGGATACTCTGCAAAAGCTGAATCCTATCATTTTGGATTCCCTGGCATCCACCCCAAATAACATTTCATTTTTTTTCCTGTGTGAAGTAGCTAAGCTGTATGAAGTCATCTTTCTATTCTGTAGTCCAAACCAGGGCAATTTTTCACCCTCGATGACTTCAACTCAGAGGGCAAGGGTCTGAAGTTGCATTTTTATTGGATGCTATTTATTTATTTCTTTTCCGTCCAAGACAAGTGTGTTGTACCTGATGAATTTAAGGAAACAGAAAGATGTGTAAACATCACTAAAAGCAATGCATAGCTCAAAAAATCCCAACTGTAGTGTGACATAACATCACATTCTGGCTTCAAGCAGCTCTACCAGAACAGGAGCCCACTGGTTTTGGTGAAAGCTCCTCCTGTGAGCATCAAGGGTGGATACTGAACTGCAGACCATGGAATAATTCCTAGGGTAGAGTGCAGAGCCAGCTTCTCAGCTGCAGGAGACCAGCACAGGTCCATGCACTGACACCAGATGGGTATCCAACCCAAGGTCTCCACCAGTTTCTGTTGTTTATCAAGCCAGAGGGTGAACTGTAGACACCTTGAGGATGATTATACACCCTGCACTGAGTGTGCCCACAGATGGCTTGTATCCCTTGTGTGTTCAAGTGGTGGCAGATTTGTGGTGTCCATTCAGGAGCTGACTCAGCTTTGGGAAGTTTGCCTGGCCATGACTCTCATCTGGGTTCAGTGTTTCTGTCAGAAGCAACTAAAAAAGCTGACAAAGTTTGTTGGGGAAAAGACTTCACATTCTACCTTAGAATAAGTTACATAGAAGGAAAACTACAGCTCAGGGCTTTCATCATTTGTTCATTTTGTATGGGCAGGAGCCCTTAGCATGCCTAGAATAGAGCTTGGAGGAACACGGTGTTACAAAGTCAGAGTAAATTAGAAAGAAAATGGATAAAATCCCCTCATAGTTCACTGCTAAAGAATAATCATACAGCATCTGCCTGCATGTCTAGAGCTGCATTACAATGAAGGACACAATCAGTCTCTCAAACATCTATTGCTGGCATGGCTTATCATCATCTACCTCTCAAGCTGATCCTTCTGCCTCAGTTAAGTAGTTTTCCATTGACATTTTCTGTTCCTTTTCAATGCTGTGGGAGCTTTTGATGACATTGACTATTACGGGACTTCCAAAACTCAGATCTTGTTTAATATGAGGACAATCTGATTTTCTGCTATCTTTTTCTTTTGCACTTATCCTTAAATTGTGCTGGCTTTTTGAAAGGACTCAGTCCCCCCTTACAGGAGGTGAATTTCTCTGGAGTTGCAGTTCTTGCACAGCTCAGAGAGCACAGGCTGGGGTGAAGGGGAAGGCACTACTGAATATGTACCATTTCTGAAAATCACCTTTGCATTTACTTCCATAGAGGTGAGTTGATATCACTGAAATAGATTTAAAATCTCACCCATTCAAAACTTTGTACTTTGTACTTTGTACTTTGTACTACAGACCCTCTGCCTGTGAAGCAGTAACCTTTTCTCCTAATTCAATCCTCACTTTACCCCATGTGTTTATTTACCTACCTGGTTTCTTTTAAACGTCATCTGTTATGAGGTTTACAGATCAGATGGTCCATTATATCCACCCCCCTGTGCTCTCTGGATATCTCCCATATTGAGGAGAAACTTCTTCCCTGTGAGGGTGCCAGAGCCTGGCACAGGCTGCCCAGGAAGGCTGTGGAGTCTCTTTCTCTGCAGACTTTCCAGCCCCACCTGGATCTGTTCCTGTGTGCCCTGTGCTGGATTAGATTCTAATCTATGGTCCTGCTCTGGCAGGGGGTTGAACTGGAAGATCTCCAGGGTCCCTTCCAACCCCTGACATCCTGGGATCCCCAGGTCGTGGCATTGCTGCAATCTGAAACTCTCTCCCCCACATGCCACTCTAAGGTCACTATCAGCAGAGAGCAAGGATCACAGCTCTTAAACCAGCAGTGGTTGGGTCCCTGTGCTACAGCTCCATAGCAAGGCTCTGTTCTGGTTCTTGATGCTTACCTGTGATCTGAGGCTTCTCTCTACTTCTTTGTGAATCCTTATCTTGGCAGCTGGTTTGGTGTTTGTGTAGCAGCACCTGCATCTGTCTGGATGTTACTGCAAAAGAGCACAACACGTGGGCAGTAAATCATCACAGGCCTTTTCCCACTGCCCATCACACAAATATCTAAGTGGTGACAAGTAGAAATCAAAAGCCACTGATTTAGAAATGTGGGAAACCATCAGGAATCTGTTTAAATACAGGTATATGTTGGAATGCCCTCCTGATCCTGGACCTAAGTATTTGCAGTTTGAATCAGAGCTGATTAGTACCAGTAGCCTCGTTAAATTTCTCCTGAGCCCACAAGCCGCTCTTTAGCAGGGTGGTAAGGGAGTAGCTTACACTCCTTCTTATGAAATTATTTTGATTCCAGAACTAATTAACTGGACTGTATCTTAATCATTCCTACTAGTATCATACAGACATAAGCAAGCTATCATATGATTCCCTCCCAGCCTGATATATTTCAATTTCGACATAACTTAATAATTGCAGTAGCAATTAGTTAAAATGTAAGTAGGAAAAAAAAACCATTGGATGGAGACATCTTAATTTAAATATAATCCATTAAGTAAAAACTGCTATTCTAATTAGTGATAATGTAGCACAATTAGGAAATAAAATTTGATTGGTACATTGGAATTTAAACTTAATTAGTGACTGTTATTCTAATTAGTAAATGCAAGACGTTTCATGCAGCGTTTTGTCAGGGAGAAAGTGCCTGTACAGTAAAGGTGGTGGTGAGGAAACGGGCACCAGAAGAGCTGAGCTGGGGAGTGAGGAGCAGAGGAGCTCAGCCAGTATCTGAAGCAGCACTGTCTTTACAGCTTTAATCTCACTCCAAAATATTATCAAGAAGGACAATTCCCCATTACTTTCAGGCAATCTCTTCCCATGGCTTATTCATTCCAGTGCCCAACTAGAGAGTTTCATTTTGAGATCCTTTGAGAAAAAAATAAATTGATAAAGCAGGGAAAAAAATTGTGGAAGTCACCTGGGCCAGAGAGCTCTGCATTCTGAATTAGTAAAATGCAAAGTCACCCCAGACACAAAGTCACTAAAGCTACCACAGGTCTGCACTTCAGCAAATTGGAGGAAGGAGCTGGAGTGGAACTGGGTGAATAGGCTTCCCTAGAAGGATGTTACAGTCATTCTTTTAGCAGGAGAAGGGAGGTGGTGTGGGCAAAGGCATGGACTGCTTGGTTTTGGTTTGGTGTTTATGGTTTTTTTTTAACTAACCATATTAATTTCAGCAGAGCTTTCCTGGATAACTCCATTTAACCCCCTTGTTATGTCTTCATACTTAGCACCATTCTCCAGTGCATTACTGTGCATTTCTTGACACTGAATTCTGCCTGCCATTTCATCAGCCAATCAATGTCTTCAACTCTTCAGTTTAGTGTTTCTGGAATAGAATCCAACCACAAGGGAATTTTTTCTCTTCTCGGTCACCCCTTTAACAATCACCTGGGACTGTGCAAAACACACCAGGCCCTAGGACTGGTCAATGCTGGATGCTCATTGTATAGACCAGCCAATTACTCTTCACTTAATTACTTACCTTTTAACAGATAAGCTGAATTAAGAATAAATTAATTACAAATAATGGGAACAAAATATAAAAATTAATGAATGAAATCCCATGTTATCTTTAAAAGACTTTGGTGAAAGGGTCTTTGTCATAAGATTTTCAAAATCCAGGGCTTTCTACTGATTGTTTTCTCCTTATTAATATACAAGTTGCTACAAAGATCTTTGATTTGTGTGGTAATAACTTCCTTTTACAAAACCTACAGAGACTCTTTTTTCCCCTCACTGTATCATATTTATCCAAATATCTACTCATTCCATTCTTAATTACAATTTACACCAGATGCTCCCAGACTTCACTTCAAGAACACAGGTTCCATTTGCCAATTTCCATTCTCCTGGTACCAAGGACTATTTAAGGAGTACATGGAAATGGCACAGCTGGTAGGTCAGCATTTTCATACATTAATTCCTTTACACCTCTTGTGTGAATATTAGTTCGTTTCTGCAATTGGTTACTACTCTGTTTTTGTTAATTTATTCTGAAACCTTTTCTATCAGTAATTTAATTTGAGCTAGATTGTCAGGAAAGCACCCCAGAAAGATGTTGCAATGGGGGAAAGCTCCCTTGGTCCCTGCAAAATGATTTTTTTTAATGGCTTTTTATTATGCAGTCTGATCTTCCTGAGTGCTCCCGATTGTGCCTCAATTATTCATTATCCCTACAGAGTAGATGGCAATATCCCTGTTTCTGATACATTTGGGAGGTGGATAGTATTCTTTTGCATTTAGCAAGCTCAGCTTTCCTCTCTCTTTTTTATTTTTTTTTATTTTTTTTAAATTTTTTTGGCTCTTCTTACTAGGGTTTAGCATTTAATATATTAAAGCTTAATTTAGCATTAATATTCTAGATTTTGGGCATGTCTTTTTGTGTCAAAACATTATTCCTATCTGTCCTCAGTGGCTTCTTTTACTACACTGCTTGACTGTAATACTTTTAATATTTTTTTTTTTTTCTATTCTGATGGGTAACACACATTTACTTTGAGCTTCTACTTAAGACACTTTTGCTCTAATCCAGGAATTTGACTCTTTTGACTGGTCCTTTCATGTGTTTATTCCTGTTTGACTTGCTAGGTGGCTGGAGAGTAAGCTCTTCCATTCTTCCTCATTCTTTTTTAATTCCCTCTCTTTGAAGTGAGAAATGAAGCAGCACATTTTCTGTTCTTGGCTGTGGAGGTGCAAAACACACACAGCTGTTGTGGGCAGGGTGGGTGTTTCCACTGCTCAACGTCTTCACAAGCGAGTAACACAAATATCGATCAGGAATTTGATCAGGATGATTCGAGGAAGCCATAAATGGTTCCCTGCAATGCTGGTTTTCTGCAGTTTTATGAAATATATCAGAGTAATAAACACCAAGGGAGAAAGAAAAGCCTCTCAAACTGAGGGTTAAAGCTGGTACAGGAACAAAAGTATTTCAGTAAGTCATGAATAAATTAAAGCTGGCAATTAGCAGACAGTTTCCCTCCATCAATGAAGGCTCTCCAGCTAGAAAAGCAGGTTAGAAAATGCTGGTTTAATACAGAGATCCCTAAATCTGTGGGAAAGTTCACAAGGCTTGATTTCTATGACAGCAAGGACTCAATTTGCTGAGCAAGAGTTTTTCTAGGTGCCTCGGGATGTATTTGTGCCCTTTGCAGTTGGAGTTGAGGATCCTCCCCTATGCAAAACATTTGTTCTTGCTCCCCAGATTGAAAAGTGGCTCAAGATCTGATGTCATCAGTTAGTTTGGCAGCAAAATTCACCTCTGTGAGGAAAAAAGTGTCTTTTTCTTTTTTTTTTTTTTATTATTTTTTCACCAAAACTGCCACTTGATAAGTCTATTGGATGTTCCTGGTTCCTGAGTCATAAGAACAATCGATTTCCCCCTCACACCTCCAAAGATTTCCCTTGTACATCCCCCCAGACACCTCTATTTCCACACCAAAGAGCTATTTAATCCCCCCTTATGGAAAGCTGTTCCGTGCTAGTGATAATCCTTCCTGCCTTGCTTTGGACGTTGCCCAGCACTGCCAGATCATTTTTGAGCTAGACAAACTGGAATTGCACGCAGCACTCAATATACAAAAACATCAGGCATTTAAACAGCAGCCTGGAGGGATTTTCTGTTCTCTATCCCTAATAATTTTTAACATAACCACTAATGAGGACTGAGCAGATGTTGAAGCTCCAAGATCTCTTTCCTTACTGGCAGCAGTCATTTTAGTGCCCATAACTACACCCCCATGCAGAGCTGTGTTTTCCAGCTGGGTTTTCACATCCTGTGTAACAAAAAAAAAAAAGGCTTTGAGTTACCAAATTGGCAAATTGTCATCTTCAGGATTTACCTGGGATGTACCAGAAACCACCCACAGCCAGTCTCATCCATTCACTGCTCTAGACATCAACCTGGATTCGGGATATTTCCCTACTGCAATGCCTTCCCAGCTTTACATTCAAGAAAGTCACGTAAGCATATGATTAATACCCCTCTTGTTGGCCAAATATTTCAGCACAAAGCTACCATTACACACCTAACAAATCCTTTTATCTTCAGCAGGATTTCAGCATTTGCTTGAGTATAAACTTTGGTACTTTGCCGAGTGGAGATGCCTTCTCAAACAAAGCTTTTATTGAATGAATTAACTAAACAAACCCAGATTTCCTAAATCCCAGGCTTTCAACTCCTGGAAATGGGCTGAGCGTGTGAATGGCTTCAAATGAACAGATGCTGAAGTTGCCCATTAGAATTATTTTATGCCAGCACTTGTCCTGCACCTTCTCAAGTGAAACTTCACTAGACAAGAGACACAGACCAAGGGAAGGTCTTGAAGACAAAGGCAGTAGCAGCAGACCACTGAGTGCTGCCAAATTGGAATAAAGAGAAAGCATTGGCCTCTTGAAAAAGCCTCCCTGACTTTCACTTAATGTCACAGGAGTCCCTTGAGGTGCCTGCACAGCAGATTGACCACACTTGTGGTTTGACAAAAACCCCAAACAATTGAACTGTAGATGTTCTCCAATAAGTCAGTATTAAAGTCTGAATGCTGCCCTGCAGTTCTGCTTGTCCTTTGATTGGGAGAAGCAAGAACCATTTCATCTGATGGTTTGTGTTTCACTGGGGAAATATTCCTTTCTGGTCTTATTTCACTGCCCAGGACATGGAAAACTGCATCCTCCTTTGGTACTTGCTGTAGCACAGAGCAGGGAGAGGGTCTTGCCACAGCATTTCTCAGCACTGGTGCAATGGTGGTAGGCACAGAGAACACAAAAACCTTCCCAAGGAGGAAATTTGCTGTGACTGCCAGCTGGCAGCCTGCATTGCATGGCTGGTGTGTGTTTGAACAACTATCAGCCTATTTTACCAGTTTTCCACACTGTCTTTATTGTTTTGTTTTTGTTGGGTTTTTGGTGGTTTTTTTTTTACAGACTCTAATACCACAGGGTTTGAGGCCCCAGTCTCAGCTCTTGTGTAAAAATCACAATCCAAAGACCTACTGGGTACTCGAGAGGTCATTACCAAGCTGGTAAAGCTTTTCTGCAAACCAACTGGGAAAGCAAGGGCTCAGGTAAGAGGTGGTGACTTGCTTACAGTCCCATGGTGATCTGGTGTTTGAGGGAAGAGCACTGCCTGCCTGTTCTGAACTGTGCAAGTTGCATTTCTTCTCCATCTGCACGAGCCACAATTCCAGTTTGTCTCATCCAGTGGAGCAGAAATAAGCAGTGTCCATAGTGAAGAGCCTACTGGATAAGTAGTGTTTTTGTTCCTAGAAAAAGATGGTGGTGTCCTCTAAATGCCCTTTGCTGTGCTGAATGGTGATGAAGCATCCTGAAGAGCCCCTGATGGAGAGTCATCCTGCCCTCAAACCGCACTGAACGCGCTCAGCTGATTTCAGCTGTCAAAAAATGAACTACCTAGTCCCAGCAATCACCAGGGTATGCTGTGCTCAGGGGAGATGCAGGGCTCAGGCAGGCTGCATTTCCCCCCAGAGCTACCTGCCTCTGCAAGAGAGGGTGATTCATCCCATCCTAAAATAGACACGGGAAGCAGGGATTTGCATCATGCTCTGCTGATGCTCTTCTCCCCTACTAAGCTCTCGATGACTCTCAAGGGATTCCAAGTACCCAACTTGACCAACCCCCGGGCTGGGTGGTTAAAATAATATCAAATAAATCCCATGCAAGAAGCTTTTTCTCCCACTCCCAGCAGCCAAGAGTCTAAATTGGGCAGATCTTCAGGAGGCAGCTTTGCAGCTGTCAGGTCCTCTGTGCAAGACAAATGCCATCCTTACTTACAGACAGGGCTTGCAAGTAATTGCATTTCAGACAAGATTTTCTCTCCTTGTCCCTGTTGAGCCACAGGGGGATGTTCTCATCTCAACACATGATGGAGCGTGGCTTTGGCATGTTCTGTGCAGAGTGGGTTTGACATTTTAATTGATGCCATTTGTTAATTAAGAAGGATAAATGATGACAGGGAGAGGGGAGGAGATCTTATAAAGAATGAATAATAACCTTGTTCAAAAGCAGGTAACGAGATATAGAGTTAAAAATATGTAAGAGCTTGCAAAAATGTCTAAATGTTTTTCAGAAATCAGGTGCTGCCCTTCCTTTCCTTATCACAGAAATGTCAGGGAGTGAAATTCATCAGCAACTTACAACACGTGCTTCTTATTCAAGGATTTTCTAGCAGAAAAGGCCACACATTCCCTGGGTTAACCAGTAACTGGTCTCCTGCCACAGTGTGGATTCACCAGGCTCAGCCTGTCTGAGCAGGACTGGATCCTTCAGCATCGAGAGACAAAGTGGAGTTGGTGGCTTGTTGCTCAACAGAGATTCCCCTCTAAGAGACACCAGCAGCTGTGTTTGGGGTTTTTTTCCTAAACTGGTCTGTGACTGGACATTAGGGAAAAAATTTTCACTGCAAGAGTATCCAGAGCCTGGTACAGGCTTCCCAGGAAGGGGTTGAGTCCCCAGCCCTGGGGGTGTTGAAGGGGTGTTGGGATGTAGGTTTGAGGGACATGGTTTAGAGGTGAACTGTGTAGAGTAGGGCTGATGGTTGGACTGGATGATCCCAAGGGGCTTTTCCAACCTGAATGATTCTAGGATTGTATGTGTGCTGTGCAAAGCCCCTTAGTGGAGAGGAGCAGAGCAGCCTCTGTTAGCCAAGGGTGGCTGCGCAGAAGCAGATCCAAGGAGGTCTCAGGTGTATCTCCTTTCCATGAAGATGCACATGTAAGCAGACACAGGAGGGAAAGCCAAGCAGAGGCTGCAGAGGAACACAAGGCAATTTGCACCAGTAGGGAGGAGGGAGAAAGGCTGTCACATGGCTGTCACATCCAAACTCTCAGTGCCAGTCCCTGGCATCCAGACACCTCACAAGCTTGGTGGTTGACAGTGAGCAGGGCTTTGAACACCTACCAAGGAGGCTGCCTTGCCTTTCCAGCTTCATGTAGACCTCCTGCCCAGTTTGAAACAGCAGTTCTGCCTCTCCTTCTTTCCTTCATGGGGCTAGGCTTGACCAAAGGATGGGCTCACTGCCATATCGTATTGCCCGGCAGTGAACATCACTGCAACTCTAGGGCTCCAAGATGAGTACCAGCAGGGGCAGTGTCAGGGCCTTCACGTGTCAATGTACTTTCAAATTTCTAGAAAAGTTAGTTTGCAACTTCCAGTTAAAAAAAAAGAACAGTGAAAAGTTTGGGGAGATCATTAATCTGAGCTACAGATTGGTGCAGCCTGGCTGTTTGTGATTTTTTTTTTCTATTTGTTTTAGGTTATTTACTCAAAGTATTCATTTGTTTACCTTGTTGTTTTCCACTCCCTGCATCTGTTCATTTGTTTAAGTACGAGCCTCCTCATTTCCCACTTCTGTTTCCTCTCATTATAGTGGAGCATCTGCTTAGCACTTAAAAAAAATAAATCAAAAACATCTTATATCATGGAATAGAAAGTTTTCGTAAACTATGAGTAAAGAATAATTATTGTCTTCATAATCCATTTTATTATTGCTATTTGTTTGGGCTCCAGTTTGACAACAGTGATGGATGCTTTTCACAAACATGTTCTGGAGAAAACAGCAGGGATGATGATCTAAGAAAAAACAAAGAATCATCCCTCCTTGAAAATCAAAGAAAAAAGACTAGGGTATTTCTTGAAGAAGCTTGTGAATCTTGAGATGGTGATAGCCTGCAGAAGTGTAGGGTGTTCCCTGCTAGCCAGAAATCCCAGGCTGGGAAGGATGAGCCTAGCTAACTGTGACCCAACTACAAAACCTCTGCTGAAAGCTCAGATGAGCACGTTTGTCCATGGCACATGGGAAATGCAACCTCACTGTCACCTCCACCATCTCCTTTTCCTTGCTAAAACTCTCCTCCTTTCTTTCTTGACCAGCAGCTGCTAGGGGTTGGCAAAGTCTGTCCCCACCTTCCCTCCTGGCAAGAAGGGAAGGAAGAAAAGAGAGCACCCCATGCCCCTCTGCCTCCCTGGGCCCCTCTGCCTCCCTGTGCCCCTCTGCCTCCCTGGGCTCCTCTGCCTCTCTGTGCCCCTCTGCTTCCCCAGGCTCCACTGCCTCCCCAGGTCTCTCTGTCTCCTTGTGACCCTCTGCCTCCCTGTGCCTCCCTGTGCCCCTCTACCTCCCTGTGCCCCTCTGCCTCCCTGAACCCCTCTGTCTCCCTGTGCCCTTCTGCCTCCCCAGGCCCCGCTGCCTCCTCAGGCCCGTGCAGCAACCACAGCTCTCCCCAGTTATAGCTGCTGAGGAATCTCACTTGACCAAGTGACATTTAGAGGAAACTGCCTTGCTGACTAAAAGAAACAGTATCTGGGGAAAAGACATCAGAAAAGCATAAGGGGGTGACACAAAGCCAAGTGTCCTCTTGCTAACTAACAGCTGCAGGCAAGAGCAATTCATTAACATCATCAACTTGCAGAAAATTTCACTTTGGGGAGGTTTAAACAAGTAATAAAACTAAGTGGCAGGTAGAGGAAGGTCTGTCAGCTTTTCCAGCGACTGCCTGACTCACCTCCAGGTTCAAGTTTAGATGGAAGAGGTGATCCCATTGCCACCAATCTATTGCAACTACCTTGTTATTGCACACACAAGATCCCCAGCTCAGCCCAGGCTGTCCACCTTATCTCCTTTATCCTGCATTCCCTGCTTTCATGGACTTTGGAACAGCAATTCATTAAGAATTTGCCCAAGCAGAAGCATTCGGGGTGAGTTACTGCTGGTATTCTAAAGTAATCAAGAAAAATAATATTCAATTTGCTCCCTAGGATGTGGTCACAGGCTGCATTAAGATCCTGTGTGCTAGTAACACTGTTTATGGTATGAATTTGGAAAGACATAGCAGCCCTAAACTGCACCTTCTGGGGCTCAGGATGGCAGGGCCTTGGCAGGGCATGTCATAGCTCACCCTTCCTGGCCCTGTGGGTCACCAAGGGCACAGCTTGGCTTGTGCTGGCCCATCCACGATCCTAACAAGTTCTGCAAGTTGCAACTCACCCACATTGGCTCCAGCAAGCCCTTGACAAGGCCTTTCTTGCCAGCAGAAGACATCACTGGGCAAGAATGAAGAGTGAGCCCTCAGCACCAAATCTTTGTGGGTTTTTTGCACCAAAGGGACAGTTTGGTCTTTCCATTTGCAGCAACCTGTAAAACAATGAGTTCCTTTTCACTGTCTCTCCTCGGTGTAATTGCCACCTGATTGATGGTAGAGAGGGAAGAAAAGAGGGGGAAGGAAAAAGGGAAAAGAGGAAAGAAAAAACCCAACCACATACAGGGTCTGCTGGAGCCCAGCAACCAATCCATCCTGGGCTGCAGCAGGAGCAGTGTGGACAGCAGATGGACAGAGGGGATGCTGCTGCTCTGCTCTGCTCTGGGCAGAGCTCCCCTGGAGCCCTGTGTCCAGCTCTGGAGCCCTCAGCAC
>JANHGL010001858.1:64101-74588 GCA_024611195.1 Ceyx melanurus
CTTCTTCGCTGTGAGGGTGCCAGAGCCTGGCCCAGGCTGCCCAGGGAGGCTGTGGAGTCTCCTGCTCTGGAGACTTTCCAACCTCACCTGTCTCTGTTCCTGTGTGGGGTGCCCTGGGTGCCCCTGCTGTGGCATGGGGTTGGACTCCAGCATCTCCAGAGGTCCCTTCCAACCCCCACCATCCTGTGCTTCTGTAATAGTTGTACAACATCTATAAAAAACACCTGGTTCCCATAGCAGACAGAGTTGGAAGTTTTAAGGAAGGGCTTAAATGTTGCAGAAAGCAGCTTAGGTCACCTGCAGTAACTACCTGAAGGTGAACATTAAAGTCATTTGCAGGAAGTTTGGTGAGTGCAGAGGATATTTACAGCTACATGGGTGAGACAAAGCCAGTTGGAGCCTCTGTCCCCCCAGTCTGGTCCTATTGGGGAGCAGAAGTTTTCCAGGCAGGAAAAAACACTCTAGCTCAGACCTACTGCTCTGATTTCCCCCCCTGTGCTTTCAGGTGGCTCTCGTATCTCTCACTTTCTCAGGCTATACTGTGTTCCTGAGATAAATTAAACAGTGGTATTTTTTAGCACAGAGATCCATACCTTTTGCTTGGGTGGCTAGGGGTGGAATAAATGTGTGGCATAGAATAACCTGCATTTCTCCTATATTTTTAGCCACCTGCCTTATGCTTAGCCCATTAATCCAGTATATCTGGACACACTTTTAGCATTGCAGACATCTGAACAGGTCCCACTGCTTATAAAAATTCAGAACAAAATACAGCAACAGCGATAAAAGCAGAAAATTTATTTATTTTTTTTCTTTACCCACATGTGAAAATGCTCTAAACAAACCACATTCATTTGTGGTTTATTGGTGAATAGATTGTTATCACAGTGCTGGGAAATGCTGAGCAAGGAAGGCCAAAGAGGAGGTGAAACACAACTCAATCCTTCAGCTACCTGAGAAGGACAGCTCAAGAAGGGGAGAGGTGCAAAGAGAAGATGTTTGGAGTGGATGGGGAGTGTGAGGCACCAGGGATGAAGGGAATGATGAGGGCAAGGGGGCAGCTGTACAGCAGGGGCAGTGCAATAACACACTGTTAAATGTGACACTATTTCTACCCTTGGGATGCTTTGCTCTCATGACCCAGGAGAATTCTTCCTCCCAAGCCAGTGCAGGCACTGAGGCCCATGAGCACATTCTGACTCAAGAGCAGCACCCTCCACCTTACAGAATCACAGAATGTCAGGGGTTGGAAGTGACCTAGAAGATCATCTAGTCCAACCCCCCTGCCAGAGCAGGATCACCCAGACCAAGTCACCCAGGAACAAATCCAGGTGGGTCTTAAGTGTCTCCAGAGAAGGAGACTCCACAACGTCCCCGGCCAGCCTTTCCACTTCTGTTACCAGAAGGTCTCTCTGTCTTCAGACTGGCATGTCAGCAGTCATGTTACAAAACCATGCTGCTGTAATGCCTTGTTTAGTCCAAGCCAGCACACCTCTCCTACCCTCCTGCACGAAGGGCTCCTGAGCAGTGTTGGGCACCATCTGGCCTCTGGCAACACGACATGCTTTAGTTTTAATTCAGTCCAACCTTTCCGCTCATTTTGTTGTTCTTTGCTCAATGTCACAGCAAGAGCAGCTTCCTGATTACCTTCCTACATGTTTATAATTAATTTCTCTTGGGAAGATTACAGCCAATATTATTATCAAATGCATTTCCTAAGTATTGAATCAGCATTGGTTCCAAAAAACACGTGTGATTTATTTTCTCTCCAGGGAGTAGACATTTGTCAGTAGCAGATTACTGACATGCTGCAACCAGAAAGCAAAACATAATAGCAATTAATACAGCATTGTGAATGAGAGGCTGCTTGCTGCAGAAATCTCTCAATGGCAGCCACTTGACAGCACCCACGTCAACGAGATCTGCTGTAAGAACTCCAAATACCAAGCGAGATGAAGGCTAAGAGTGTGGTATTTCAACTTGCTGCAGCACAGACCACACTTGTGTTCTGCCTTTGAAGAGCAGGCAGAGGTCCTGCCCTGCACCAGGTGCACCAAGTGCCATGCTAGGGATGAAGGACAACACGCTGTGAGCAAGCAATGTGAGGGATGCAGAAGAACTGAGGTCTTTTGATAGGATAACTTTCAGAATAAATGTAATTTTTTCTTTTTAAACCTTATTTTGTAGGGCAAAAGGGAAGACGTATTTCCCCCAAAAAACCATGAGGTTCTCCGTTCCCCCCTGCTTTCTATATTCTTTTCTTTAAAAGGAATTTTCTTCCCTCATCATTCTTCCCTCAAATGTGTGAGACAGCAGCTTCTGTTGAGATTGTCCTTAGGCAAAAGTAGATTTTCCCAGGAAAACTAGCTTCTGGAGAAGATACCTAAAGTAGCAATACAAAGGGCCACAGCATGATCTGATATACTTTGCAATTCATTAATCTCTTAATAGAAAGAGCAGAAAAGTGTCTCATGGTCCTTATCCAGTTTAACAGCCATTTGGCCCTAACCTTCCTTACCACACCATCCTGTGAAAAGGGTAAAGGGATCTTGATAATCCAAAAATATTCTCTGGTTTGCTAATTTAAGCCATGGGTGCTTGCCAGGGACACCTTTGTGAGCACAGAGAGAACCACATCACAGAGACAACTACATCACAGCAAAGCTTCAGCTCACCTTGCCTCACCCCAAGGTTTCTTCCAGCTGCATCATCCCCACAGAGAAGCCTGTACCCACCCCAGTGCTTGCTGTTGCTCTCCCCAAAACCACTCTTCAGGTTTAGCTTCTCCTACCTCCCTCCAGCACGGCTCTAGGTCACAGCCCAGGCTCTTTTGGAGGGGTCTTCAAACGAGCCAGTTTGTGCACAGCACATCTCCCCCAGGTTTGCACAGGCAATGCAGGGAGAAAAGGGCACTGCCGGCTGCCTTGGTGGGCTGAGTCCTGTCACCCTCAAGCCTCTCTCCCCCATTAGCTCCAAAGACAATGCAGTGGTGGGAAACCAGGATGAACAGCCACCCTGGAGCCCAGAGCTCAGCAGTGCTGGGAAAAGCCACATTAGTGAGGGTTGGTTGGCAGGTCCCTGCTCACAGATGATTTGAAGATCAGCTTCTAATTGCCAGTGCAGTGTGATCTTAAATGCTTCTCAGATAAAAAACTTGAGATACTGTGCAAGAGAAACTGTTTTCACCATGAAACTCTCTGTGAAGGCTTTCAGCTCCTCCCAGCAGCACATGGTCAACAGGGCTGAAAAGAGGTAAAGCAAATCTACTAGAGGTTGGGAAGAGTCCCTCCACCCCTCAACCTTATACACCCAGCTATAAAAGCAGCATTTAAAACTTTACTGTATGAACAAGGTGATTGGCAAATGTTGGTAGAACACTTTGCAAAGCACAGACAAAAGAGAGAAGTAAAAAAAAAGTGTGATTTTTTTTTCCTAATTCTTTTACAATTGTTTGAAGGGTGAGCACAGGGCTAGTAGCAATTGTGGGCTGTGCATGAGGGAAGGCTGAACATTGCTGGAATCTCTCCAGATCATCCAGTTGTTGCAGCATTGAAACTCTCACTCAAGGATTAAGAGTTTCTACCTGTGACAATAACTCAGTGTAAGCTTTCTGAGCCCATGGTGGGGCTGCAATCTCACACTAAGAGATACAGGGATTCCACCCTCCCCCAGCATAATGGCCTGCAAGGTTTTTAAAAGCTAATTAATAACATCCAAGTGTCAACAGTCTTGACCTTTTCAGGACCATTTGCTGAAGCAGAACATCCCACTCCCATGCTTGCAGCTTCCTTTGAAGAGCCACATGTTCCAAAGGGTGGCACCTTACAACTGACTGTCAGTCTGGGCTACAAAAATAAAAGTACTTGGATGGCGGGGATGAGGAAATATTCACGTCCAGATTATACTAGTTCAAGAAGCTTGTTCTTCCCCTTTCCTCACCCAAAAGCCCATTTTGCTTCACACTATCTGTCTTTCAACAGCAACAAACCTGAAGTCTGGTCCCCAGCCAGATCTGTGAGGTTCTTCTACATTATTGTTCACAAAACTTCATGCAGTAATGAAAGTAGTTCCTTGAAACACATATCTAGCAACCCAGCTTTTGTCATGAGGCATTGACTACTATCAGATTACAGCTATTCAACTTGGAGAGCAGGAGAACTTCTGGATTTTGGTGTTAACCATTAGTGCACTAGCTGGGAAGACACCATCGCATGCAAGTCTTGGTGGGATATTGGGCATGGTGGCCCTGTGTTCTGTCCCAGCAGAACCATTCTCCCATTCTTCTGCAGTTAGAAACTGAGTGGCTCATGTTCGAAGCAGTAACCTCATAGAATCAGAAACACAAAGCAAGAATAACTTAGAAATGATGCAGTTTAGGTTCTCTGTGTTATAGGCCTTTGACGCCAGTAAGTTGTAGTCACCCTCTTTGAGTTTCCTTCTTATCGTGTAAAAGCAGCTTCAGGGCTGGGAGGGACTCAAAAGGGTTTGGGTTATCCAGCTCCTGACCTCAGATCCTCCTCCCCCTCTACTCTTCAGCCTGGAGAAGAGAAGGCTCTGGGGAGATCTTATATCCACCTTCCAGTAGCTGAAGGGGGCCTACAGAAAGGCTGGAGAGGGGATGTTTACAAGGGCCTGTAGTGAAAGGACAAGGGGTAATGGGTTTAAATTAGAGAAGAGTAGATTTAGACTGGATATCAGGAAGAAGTACTTACCTTGAGGGTGGTGGATCAGTGGAATAGGCTCCCCAGGGAGGTGGTTGGGTCACCATCTCTGGAGATATTCAAGGTGAGGTTGGCCAAGGCTCTGAGCAGCCTGGTCTAGTTAAGGGTATCCCTGCTCACTTCAGGGGGACTGGACTAGATGGCCTTTGGAGGTCCCTTCCAGCCCTAGACATTCTATGATTCTATGACTCTATGATCTGTTCCTGTGTGGGCTGCCCTGGGTGACCCTGCTCTGGCAGGGAGTTGGACTCCATCATCTCCAGAGGTCCCTCCCAACCCCTACCATTCTATGATTCTATGATCACAGTCTTAAATAACTGTAGAAGCCAGTGGGGATCCCTAGGGGAGGTCCAGGTTTCTAAAGGACACCTCTGGTGGGTATTACTGGAAGTCTGTTCTCTCCAAGTGGTACAGCTATTTCTGCACTGGCTTCTTCTGACCTAGCTGGTTCATAATTCCCATTTGTTTAGGTTTTTGTTTTTTGGGTTTGTTTGTTGTGTTTGGGGTTTTTTTGTGTGTGTGTGTGTTGGGTTTTTTTTGTTTGTTTGTTTATTAGGAGAATGGCTCATGCTTTGTGGGTACTTCTGATACCTGCATTCTTTCTGCTAGACAGCCTGACCTCATTAATGCCCAGCTTGTAACACTCTCTCTATTCCCTCACTCACAAGTGAAGGCACATTTCTTCAGGCATTCACTGGGAGTTGCATATTGTATGAATTTCCAGTCAATTTTATATACCTGTGCTTCTAATTAGTTTCAGCTTTAATAAGAGAATAAGTGAAAATTCAGCATACTAAGTACAAAAGGAACATGAATCAGAAGCAATCTATTTCAGGCATGTAAGTTACCCCAGATAGCCCCATCTCACAATCATTTTTGTATAATCTGATTGCTCAAGTCCAATTGTTTTAAATACTCCTAGCAATCAATAGAGCCTCAGCCCTGTAAACCTATTTGACCCCTTTCCTCCACGAGGCACAATCACACACGTACCAAGCCTCCATTAACCTTTGGTCTAGCTGGAAATTAGTGATCAAATCTGACATCCAAGTGATGGGAAGTTGCCAAGCAGCCTCTAAAGAATCCACCTCCAGAATGAACCCCACATCACGGCCCTTTTAGGGAGCAGAAATTCACTTGAGAAGGTGGATACGAGAAGATAAGACAGGCTTTATTGATCATTCCTTTCCCCCCTGCACCACTGTTAATTGCAGATGTTAAAAGTATTCAAAGTGAGCAAAGCCTCTCAATATTAACCTCAATAAGCGAATTAAGCAGCAATACTTCACACAAAATTGGAGATCACTAATGGGTCAAAAAATGCAATTCATTCTTGCTCTGGGCAATCAAGACTCTCAGATGACAGACCTCTCTGCAACTTACTGCAAGCCTGGTAATTGCTGCCCATTACTGTGATAATCAGAGTCTGACCTCGGGGATGAGCAACACCAAAATCCTATTGGAATTCAGTGGCACCAGTGCAGCAGCCTCCATCAATGGGCCTGTCCTTTGAAAAACCCAGGCAACAATTCATCCTAGGCACTTCAACAAGGATAAGTCATTTCAACTGCTTCCAGAGGAGCAAGGGGTTAAATTCATCCCAAGGCTATTCTGCTGAAATAATTATAAATCTGGAGCAGTGTTAATTAACAACCACAAGAGATTCTTTTCCTATTAGCAGTAAAAAACCCCATGACCATTCACAGGCAGCTGTATTTCAGCACTAAAGGTATAACTGATATTGAAAGTTTCCAGTTTAGCCTCTGAATTGCTCCTTAAGTATTACAAAGCTCAAAGGAGGGAGAGAGTCATTCTTTCCCTACAGGGCTAGGCATCAAGAGCAGCTGTGCAGAGATCAATTAAATAAAACTGGTGGAGTTTTATGGGATTGGTTTTATTTACTGGACGCAAAGTCCAGAATAAAAAATGTCATCTCAAGCCCCACCTCAGTGCAGTTGGCCTTTACATCATGCAGAATGGCTCATTCCCAATTCAAAGGTCCAGTGATGCCAATAACCTGCCCCTAGTAGAATCTAGTGCCTGATCCCTTGAAGGAAGGCAGAAATATGCAGAACTTGTAAAGTGCTGAAAATAAAACTTCTAATTCCGGGGAAGAAGTGGAAGAACAGATCTGCAAAAGGATCTTGCAGCGCAGGTAAGTCCCTGCACCTCATCATTCTGGCATCACCGTGCTAAGCCCCGACTCAACCCAGCTCTGAGCTGCTCTTGGGGGCCCCAGGACTGGGTGCAGTGTGAAGAAATAGGTGTGCTGCCTGAGCTCAGCAGAAGGGAAGATCAATAATTATTTGGAAATGATTGGAGCTGCCAAAGCAGCACCTGTGCCAGGTAAAGGTTTCTGCCATTGCTTTTGCACGGCCAGGAAGGAGGCAGAGGAAACCAGGAAGATTTTTCTGCCTAGCTTGATGATGGCTCCTGGCCAAGGCCTTCAGTGACACCCACAGGGTGAGTCTAGGCTGATTTTGTGCCTGCTTTGACTGGCAGAGATGAAAATGAGCTGCAATAAACGTTTGAATGAGCTTTACATTTTGAGGGTACATCTAAACACAGTGCTGAGACAGTAAGGTCAGTTCTGTGAAGATAAACCATAGGAGACACACTAACCTCTAAGTGAAGAAAAAGTTAACAGCAGCTACTTTGTATTGGAGTGTATGCTTGAAATATGGGGTTGAGCTGTGAATGACAGATGAACAGTTCTGTATCATTAGATCCTTACATTTCTTCCTTAAAATCAGCCTGACAGCTCATCAACACTTGGTGATATGCAAAGAGCTTGCTGTGTCCTTTCCTTGGTACCCTGACTGAACCTCACAGCCTTCAACACATTTATCTTCACATCATCCCTGTAAAGGAAACCTATTGTCTCCTCTTAGAACAGGTGAAAAATTATTAAAAAAAAATATAATAATAAAAATAAATAAAAGGCTATCCTGTCAAGTTATTTTAAATTAATAAGAGTTAAGCATCTAAATCACTGGGTGAATTTGGACATTAATCTGCTGTCAGGCAGCAATTCCTACTGCTGTGCTTCTAATACACAAATATGAAGGTCTGCTTCCCCTTTATTTTATTTTTTGTGTGTATCCTGTGATCTTAGAGCTGGTTTGTGTCTTGTGTCCTGCAACAACTCTGTGACCACGGAAGGTCTGGGATGTCCTGGAATAGCTTGTACCTTCTTGGAAGTGGTCCAGGAGAGGGAACACAATAAACCTCTGGTGGATCAGGGAAACCCCAGACTTTTTCTCTGTGCAAACGCAAGTAATGCAGAGCTGCTCTGTCTCACTTGTTAATTCTGCAGATTTTTTGCTTGCTGGAAGCTGTTGTTTAAATCATGCACACTGTGCTTAAAATATGCACACACATGTTGTGCTTGCAGCTCCTTGCAATAAAACCAATGGTGCCCTTAAAAACCTTATCTAAAAGGTTTTTTACCACCAGTATTAAAAAAAAAAAAAAAAAAAAAAAAGAGCAGGACAGCAATACTGTAATTGTGCTGTGAAATTATTGTATGTTTTATATCCTTTAACTTCTTCTGACTGATCTTGTGGGCTTCAGTATCCTGGAGTTCTCTACAATTCAGTGACAAGAAGAAATAAGCACCATGTCTACATTTCAGTCCAGCTCTAGCCAGATAGGTCATAGAATCACAGACTGGCAGAGGTTGGAGGGAGCTCTGGAGATGCTGGAGTCCAGCCTCCTGCCAGAGCAGGGGCACCCAGGGCAGCCTCTCAGGCTGTTCTTCTCCAGGCTGAACAGCACCAGGGCTCTCAGCCTTTCCTCACCAAAGAGATCCTCCAGTCCCTTCAGCATCCTCACAGTCTCCCTTGCACTCTCTCCAGTATCTCCCTGTCTCTCTGGAACTGGGAAGCTCAGAACTGGACACAACACTCCAGATGTGGTCTCACCAGGGCAGAGTAGAGTGGGAGCAGAACCTCCCTCCATCTGCTGGCCACACTCTTCTTTATGCCTGCAGGAGCCCATTGGCCTTCCCAGCCAAAAGGGCCTATTGCTGGCTGATGTTTAATTTGTTGTTCACCAGGACTCCCAGCTCCTTTTCTGTGGTGCTGCTCTCCAGCAGGTCACCCCTCACCTGCACCAGTGCCTGAGGTTATTCCTCCCCAGGTGAAGGACTCCACATTTTTCCTTGTTGACCTTCAGTAGGTTCCCCTTCATCCATCTCTCCAGCCTGTCCAGCTCTCACTGGATGGCAGCAGAGCCTTCCAGTGTCTCAGCCAGTCCTCCCAGAGTTGTTCCATCAGCAAACCTGTTGAGGGTGCTGAGGGTGCACTCTGTGCCTTCACCCACATCCTTGATGAAGATGCTTAGTAAGACTGGAATAGATCTTACAACCTGCAAGCCAGAGGCAATCCACATTTGCCATGGTCACTGATATCTCCCTGCTGACACTCAAAAGGAATTGTTCCCTACAGAATGCTATGTGGGGAATCAAAGATCTGCTTTACAGCTGCCTGTCTCAGTGCTGTTGTGTGCATGTGACTAACTCCCCTGTTAATTTCTTATCTCCAGTGTCCCAGTTTCATCTCCCACTATTACATTGTCTGCCTGCCAGGCAGTTAGGATTGTAGAAAAGTCATTCAAAATGATATTTTTCTCTTCTATGACCAACCCTTTTACAATGGGCCAAGTGGAGAAAGCAAGCACAGGATGTTGAGAGGTCCCAGAGGAAGAGGAGCTGAAAGACCACATTAAAAAAAAAAATCTTGTTTATGTCATTCATTCATTTCATGCCTGACTGCTTCTCCTCCAGTAATCACACCATTGCTGGAGGTGGGAAAAGTTCTCATTAGACCTCATGGCTCATCCAAATAAAACCTGAGGAGCACAGACTTGAATTATAAAGGGCTGTAAGACAACCCACAGCCCTTGGCACGACAGGATGCTCAGCAACATGGGTAGAAGGCTGTGCAGAAATCATGACGAAAGCAGACACTGAAACCTTCCCAAAATTGTCTCTTCCTACATGTCTGAAATTGCTGGCAGGAACAATAAATCCCTTCTGTAAGACCTGTGTTCCTCCCTCCCCCTTCACTGTCTCTGTAATGGTCTCTTCTTGGGCTCCCTCCTCCTCATTGCCTCTCCTGGCAAGGACAGCAGCTCATGGTCCACAGGCAAGAACAAATGTGCCTCACGAAACTGTTATTTCAGACCCATTTGTGATACTTTTTTTTTCCTCCCAGTTCTGCAGGTTTGGTTACATTTTTCAATTTTTCCCAACAATTTCAGAGGGCTGTATTCAGAATTTATTTTTGTCTTGTTTCCATGGTTCATAAATAAAACACCACATCCTGCCAGGTGAGGCAGGAACATTTTTTAAGGCATTATGCTTCCAAACAGCTTTGTTCTTTGCTTGTGTTGTGCCCTTCATCCCATCATCAGGCTGGTTTTCAGCTCTGTGACCCAAGCTCTCACAGAATCATAGAATGGTGGGAGTTGGGAGGGACATCTGGAGATCATGGAGTCCAACCCCTGCCAGAGCAGGGGCACCCAGGGCAGCCCACACAAGAACAGATCCAGGTGGGGTTGGAAATTCTCCAGGGCAGGAGACT
Source organism: Ceyx melanurus (assembly GCA_024611195.1). Classification (NCBI taxonomy): domain Eukaryota; kingdom Metazoa; phylum Chordata; class Aves; order Coraciiformes; family Alcedinidae; genus Ceyx; species Ceyx melanurus. The sequence continues at coordinate 74,408 of JANHGL010001858.1, forward strand.
CCACAACCTCCCTGGGCAGCCTGGGCCAGGCTCTGGCACCCTCCCAGGGAAGAAGTTTCTCCTCCTGTTGAGGTGGAGCTCCCTGGGTTCCAGTTTGTGCCCATTGCCCCTCATCCCATCCCAGGGCAGCACTGCCAAGAGCCTGGCCCCTTCTGCTTGACCCCCACCCTGCAGAGATTTG
>JANHGL010001858.1:84425-98313 GCA_024611195.1 Ceyx melanurus
CTTCTCTTCTCCAGGCTGAACACCCCCAACTCTCTCAGCCTGTCCTCACAGGAGCTGCTCCAGCCTCTGAGCATCCTTGGGTCCCTTGTCTGGACACATTCCAGCACTTCCAGATCTTTCCTGTGCTGTGTCCCTTCTTGCTTTGCTGATGTGAGAGACTTGGGGTTTTCTCTTACAAGTCATGCTCTGGCCATGGAAATAAAACATCAGTGAGCTCACTCTGGAGAGCCCTGAAGCAACCAGACCATGGTTGTGAGGCACATGTGACCCCCAGCACCCCCCTCTTAGTAGCCCATGCTCTTGAAGTTACAGCTCTGGGTGCTGACACTCCAGGTTTACTCCTCTTTTTAGCTGGCACACGATTTCCCAGGCATACTTAACATTACTGTCATTTTTCAACCTAAAAAAATCAGATGACAAAAACCACTACAGTGTCAAGTATAGCTGAAGACTCAGCAGGGGTGTTTCTTTGGTTCCTTGTGGAGCTAGCAATTATTTCTGACCCTTCAACAAGAGCCTGTAGATGCCAGGATTGCTTTTGGTTTTTTTAAAAAGAAAAAAATAACCACCACTTGCCCCCCCCCCCCATCCCTTCTTTAAACTACAAAAGGGTACAATATTTTACTGAAGCTCATTGTACACCATCTTACTAGTTCATTGGGTCAGGAAGTCTAGGGTTAATCCTGTGCTGGGTAATGAAGCATTGCCTTTAAGTGCATTTTAGATTTCACCTCTTCATTTCCCCACGTAGCACCACTTACTGCATTACCTACAGTGAGCTCAATTCACCTTCTCTGGACACTACTTATTATTTTATACGTCTCTAACATGTCACTTCTTATGTGCTTCCACGCTAAAAATATTTCTAAATGGCTCCTAACAGGAAAGTCTCCTCTTTCATCTCATAAATCCTTTTAGCTTTTCATTCCTTGGTCTCTAGGAGAATCAGTGTGGTCCAAAGCAAGCCCGTGCCATCGACAGGCAGCCTGGGATTAAGCCTCCTCAGGGTGTTATTCCATTAAACCCACGTTGTATCCTGGCCACTTTCTCAGATGTGATGCACACTGAACAGATGTTTCCCTCGACCCCTCTGAGCAGGTTTTCCTCAAGCTGTTGTAGAGGATACAGTCCACGCAGTCAGATTCAGCTTCATCTTACCTGAAATGGAGATTAGCTGATAAGAAGAGGGAGCAGAGCTCACCGTGGCATGTCCATGGGCCGGGCCTTGCAGATGGGCATTAAATAATCTGGGGTGCTTAAAGAAAAGTGGGTCCAGCAATTCAAGGGAGGTTTTGGAGTGTTGTGTCCAGTTCTGGGCTCCCCAGTTCAAGAGGGACAAGGAGATACTGGAGAGAGTCCAAGGGAGGATATGAGGGTGATGAAAGGGCTGGAGCATCTCTGTGGTGAGGAAAGGCTGAGAGCCCTGGGACTGTTCAGCCTGGAGAAGAGCAGCCTGAGAGGGGAGCTGATGGATGGTGACAAATCTCTGCAGGGTGGGGGTCATGCTTGAAGGGGCCAGGCTCTTGGCAGTGCTGCCCTGGGATGAGGGGCACTGGGCACAAACCGAAACATGGGAAGTTCCACCTGAACAGGAGGAGAAACTTCTTCGCTGTGAGGGTGCCAGAGCCTGGCCCAGGCTGCCCAGGGAGGCTGTGGAGTCTCCTGCTCTGGAGACTTTGCAACCCCACCTGGATCTGTTGCTGTGTGGGCTGCCCTGGGTGTCCCTGCTCTGGCAGGGTTTGAACTCCATCATCTCCAGAGCTCCCTTCCAACCCCTACTATGCTATGTGTCTATGATTCTCTAATTAGCCCCATGGCATTGGCCAGTGGTGTCCTCCTGACCCTCCATCCAGCTCAAAGCTGTAGCCAGTGGACAATGACACACCCAGCATCTCAGGCCATGCAGCTCCTGCCGCCTTGTTGCTTTGTTCACGTCACAGTGTTCCTGAGCATCGGGATATTTATGATGACTTGTGACACACTACCACTCAGATCTCCTGTATTAGTGTTGTATTGTTTTTTATATGAAATACTGCAGCAGCTAGTTGCAATTACCAGAAAGCATGTACAGAGAGCTTGTTGGTTGCCAGTAGACAAAGAAAACTTGGATTTTTGCTATAGCTGAAAGCCTGTAAATTTTAAAATAGAAACCACGTTATCGTTTACAATTTCCGTTTGCTAACAAATTCTGCTAAACAAAATTGGTGACTGATTAAGTAAACATTTATACATAAATAAAACAGTGAGGATCTCTTCAGTTATTGAGATGCAGCCAGTTCAGTCTCTTGTAAATAATACAGTGATGAATTCTGGCGTTTACAGTGCATGATAAAGCTACCTTGCCCCAGAGTCTTAGGCAAACTAATCCATAGGCATGAATCAATCAGTTCATTTTAGTCATCCCGACGGTGTATAAATGTCACTAAAATCAGTGCCTGAAAGATGGAGCAGATTCATCAGTCCTCACGTGATACATCGAACCGGGATGCAAACCTACGGCATGGAACTTCACACTGAATACAGATACACAAGTTATTTGAGTTAGGAATATTACTAGAAAACTCAAGTTACTTGAAATTTTACTAGATTTACTCAAATTTTACTAGAAAACTCAAGGGCAGACCTGTAATGGGCAGGTAAGAATAAGAAAAATCTGGTGCATTATGAATTTCAGACAATGCCAAGGTTTTTTTAGCCATGTACATTTTATTAATGCTCTCTGTGATAGCTTTTCAGGTCGGTTCATCACCAGGAGTACAGTAATTACAAAGTATTAAGATTCATTCCATGCCTGAGGAGTAAGGAAGTCCAGTTGAGATATGGAAAGCAGGTGCAACGTCAATCGCTATCAACTCGGGGACAGATGAAATCCAAACTCTACCCCAGGGCCAGCTCTCGGGTGAATATCTGCCTCCTCCTCCTCACCAGCTCACCTCCACTGGTAACCTGTGTGCATTGATGTGGAGGCCCTGGATGGGATCCATCATTTTTATGAGCCCTCAGGGGTCAGTCTGGTTCATCTTGACAACTGCCATCATTAGTTACCAGGTGTCGGCTGCTTTAGGGCTGGAGAGAGACATGAGGAGGCGTCCAAGGTCGTCATAAATGCCTCCAAGAATAACTCTTACAGACATAATGGCAAGGGTTTAAGTTGCAGGATGATGGGATTGTCTGGGGAGAGAAACTGATAGTGAGGTCTGTAATGAAAAAAAAACCCCAACCAATCACCCAACCCAGGGGATTTCTGCTTTCTTGCAATCTAGAGAAAACCAGGGAATTTGTGCTTTCCTGCAGTCACAGGCCCCTTTCATCCCCTGTAGCACCCTGGACCTCACCAGGGTCAGGCAGCCTTAGCTCACTGCCTTTTGGGGCTTTAAAAGCAGAAAGAAGGTCCCCTTGAGAAAGATGGGAATTTTTTTGAGGTATGTATTTTGCTCGAGTTTTCGTAACATTTCTAGCACTAAGGTGGGGTAGGTTGTTTATATTTTTCATCCTTTTTTTTTTTTTTTTTCCCTGGAAATAAAGGCTGACAGCCTTCACTGGGGAGGAAACCTGAGTCTCTCCAAGATGATGAGCCTGGGGATACCACAGAAAGCTGGAGAAGTGCATAAAGGAAGAGGTGGCCAGACATGGCAGTCAAAAGCACCACGTCTGCTGTGCGCTGGTTTGATCACTAATCAGCTGGCACTGGCAGCTGCTGGGTGTTAATGGTGACAGAAACCCCCTGAGCTGGGTGAGCGAGGAGCTATTCAAGTACCCAAGAGGAGAAGACCATCCCTGCAGTTCACCTCAACCCAGTGCCCGTGAATTGCCACTCTGGATGCCCAGCCCCCTCGGTGCTCTGAGGTAGCTTCCAGTTTCCATCGCTCGCCCACTGGCCTGTCCTTGCAAAGGTGTTGGGGGCTTTGTCCCCCTCAGTGTGTGGAATATGTGTAACAGCTGATTTACACTATTTGGCTTCTCAATGGGGAGGGGACACTTTTACCTTGGCCCTGCTTCCTTCCAAAATGCCAGGCTGAAGAGAGACTTTGATGTCCAGAGGAAGTTATTCTGGGTAATTTTCAAAAATATCTTTTTTTCTGAAGTCCTTTTTCTTTTTAATTTCCACTTCTAATTCCACTTTGTTTTTCTTTCTCATTTCCCACCATTGCAGGTGGATTCAGAGTAAATAAGGCATAAGTAAGCTTGGAGTTGTGAAGGATGCAAGAGAAACCCCAAAGCTCCTCTGCTGCTTCCATGAGGCAGCCACCAGCATCCTGCCATCATCCATGGCTGGTCAGAACCTCTCTCTGCTGGGAGCCCTTAGCAGATGACCAGTGTTGTGTCCTGGCCAGGGGACAGCAGGGGACAACTCAATGTGGAGCAGAGATTTATCAACCTGCACTTGCTAAGGCTGGCCTGGCCTGGCCTGCCTTCATTCCCAGAGAGACATGGACACTGCTCTGCACATCTTCTCCAAGGTGTTTAGGCGTATAAAGGAAAGGCGAGTGCAACACACACATCCATACCCTCTCTTATCCCAGGGACACAGCTACACAGACACGGGGAGGGCAGGGCACGGCTTTGCACACACATTTGCACACACACTGAGGAGACTGGTGTATGCAGCTGCCTGCTGATGTGAACACAGATGTTGGTGTGTGCCCCCATCTACCCAGTGAAGAGCTGGCCCAGCGCAAGTGTTCAGAATTTCCTTTCCTTTTTCTTTATCTTGTTTTTTTTTTTTGTTTTTTGTTTTTTGTTTTTTTGCATCCCTCTGGTGATTTCTGCCCATCCCTCCCCTCCCCCCGCCCCACACAGACCTGCACCAAGCAGTCCAAGCCCTTCGTGGGCCACAGCTGAGCATTTGCTCCAGCAGAGAGCAGGGGCTCATCGAGTCCACCCTGTTTACAAGGCTGAGGGAGGAACATCTGCTGAGTGCTCTGCTGGATGCGCCCGTTGTCTTCCAGGTGCCTCGGCTGCAATCCCTGCGTGGGTTCCCATCTATCCATCTCCAGGGAAGCTGATTGAGAAACGCTATCTTATGATACTAAGGCTCTTTTGCCCCCCACCCCCCCCAAAAAAAGCCCCAGAAGTCTGTATTTACACAAGACAATAAAATCCGAGCAGCTTTCCCCACAGAGACTTTCTCCACTGCTGGACTCATGCGCTGGTCCCTATTTACAAGCCACAGCTTTGCTCAGGAGTGCTCTGCCAGCACATTCAGCTTCTGCTGGAGTGAGGACCGTTTCTTTGTTCCTCTTTCCTTCCCTCATTACCTCTCCACACAGCCTGGTCTGTATTCACAACAGCGACCCGGATCCGGTGGGGTCACCTTTCCACAGCCCAGCTGGTGAGCATGGAGAGGGTCTCAGGATGGGGACTGAGCACTCTCAGCAATCCTCAAGTGTTTTCAAGTTGCAAAGCCAACGTTTGGAGCAGACGAAATGAATTTCCTATTACAAAAGATTGGTTTTTTGCCCTTTCTGCTCATCATAAACCAGCCACAGAAGCGAGCAGCCAAGTGGTGAGGGCGCTGCTGTGCCCGAGGCAGCAGGAATCTTAGGTGGGCTGTTTTCTCCTTGGGGACACGAGGGTTGCTGAGGGTTTTGGTCGGGGTTGGTTTCTCCAGCCTCTGCCGTTGCATGATCCTAAGTGAAGGATGGGTAAACTGAGGCACGGAGGAGCTGAGGTGATGCACTGGCGTGGGCTCACTGGAGCAGGCTCATCAGGTGCCCTGGGTGCTAGATTACACTGTCTTCCATGGTGACTCTCCTGAAGACCGGGTCCTGCTTGGGTGTCCTTATGCTTTCTGTGGAGAACAAGGGGAGAGCAGGTAAAGCCCCACAGCAGGACCCTGCAGCAGCCACCAGCTATTTTTAAGACTGTTTCCACTCTCAAACAAAAACATGGGATGCTGGGCTTGCCTTGAAAGGGAGGGCTTGCCCAAAGCAAGTGACCATATTCATGGACCATATTCATATCCCATCAGGAACCTTCTCCCACCATTTTGAAGCTGGCAGCACAGATTTGCCCGGCTTTGTCCCCCCAGTTCTTTGTTAAGCAGTGTGAGGACCAGCAGCACCAGCCACTGCTGCCCATGGTTCCCTGGATGAAGGGTGATGCTGAGGTGCCTCTTTTCACCTCCAGCCTGGCTCAGGCTGCACCCACCAGCTTGTACCAGGCCAAAAGGGCTCACATGAGCAAACGGCATCATTTACAGTCGTCCCCCACTGCCCTCCAATAACTAGTCAGGAGAAATGACTGCAGAGTAAACAGAACTGTTTTACTATCAGACATTATCTGAAGGGCACTTCACATCCTGAGTGCTCTGCTTTACAGCTGCTTCCAGAATCACTACAGCCCCGGGGAGAAAATCACCTCCTCTCGCCACGTGCAGGTTGGGAAGAGGCAGCCACGTGCAATTTGGGGTGAACACAGACACGCTTTATATATATATAATATAAATAATGTTTCAGGGTGAGGTTAAGATAGACCAGACACATTCAAGAAGAGTTAAGATTTGTCCTGGAGTTATTTTCTAAGCCTAAACGATTTCATCCCATCTCCCACCCATCCAAGGGCCAGCAAATCTGTGTTACTCTGCACAGCAGCATAGAAAATATTTCAGGGTAATGTGGGGGGGACAGAGTCATCAACTTTTAAGCTGTTTCCCACCTTGACTATTGTGGCTGCTCTTTGATGGCTTTTCTGAAGAAGGACTTTCATCCTTTCCTTGTTGTTCCTCTCTAATTTTTTTTTTTCCACCAGGCAGTGGCATTTTCTCCCTCCCTTTCCCCTGCTGCAGCACAAACTGCTAGCAGCTAAAAATGCCAAGGTGCACAGTGTATCTCAAGAGAAAAAAAAAATAAAAAAAAATCCAGCTATTGAATACTGACATCAGCTGCAGCTTAAGCATTGGGCCTTTTTATCTGTATTTATGAGCTAGAAACACAAGCCAGGAGGAGGGTGAGGTGATCAAAGGGCACAGCCAAGGTACTTGCACCAAAAGCTGTTAATTTATTTATTGTGGAGGGACACCCCTCTCGATAGAAGAGCTGCTGAGGTCCTTGGCAGTAAATCATAAGAATTTATTTATTTTGTTTATTTGTTTCTCCAGGTGAGGAAACCAGGGGCTGCAGAGCAGGCACCTGAGAGCCACGCCAGGGCTTCAGCCTGCCTCAGGTAGGCATCACGCTGTCCCTAACACTGCACCACCCTGCCATTCATAGAATCACTCTGGTGACCCTCAGAAAGTTCCCAGGAACCCACTTTGGGCACTTTTCAGTTAAAGGCTGAAGCCTTGCCAGAAATTAGGGCCTTTTTCTTTCAGTTCCCCTACCCCAAATCCATTTTCCCACTCCCCCCACCCTGCCTTGCAGCATTTGTGCCAAGTGCTGAGATGCCTGGGGTGAAATGCTGCTGCTTCCCAAGCAGCAGACTCAGAAATCCTTCAGCCACCTCGTTGACCACTTGGTTTTCAACATTCATTCCCCCAAACCATTTCTCCAGGGATTTTACTGAAGGCTTGTGCCTGCTGAAAGGAGCAGCCTTTGCTGCTGGGGCTGCAGGGCCCCCTTCCTGCTTTCAGCTTTCCTGCCACAGGCACCTGAATTCAACTCTGCCTGAGATGCCACGGAGAGAAGTGGGAGAAGACAGGCTGAAACCGGTTTTATTAGAGCCATAATTTACCCACTGAGAATCCTGCTGCTGGAAAGAACCTTTCCAAAGATGCAGCAGAAGATGCAGCTCATTGTAAGTGGTGGCTGGAGGCAGCGGGTTGTCCACACAGGTATTCCCATGCACACCAGCTGGGAAGGGTGTGCAGAAGCTGCCCTCGTGTCTTTTAAGCTGTTATTTGGGGTTTTAAGCACTACGGCTGTTGAGATACCAAGCATTTGCTTCCAGTACACAACAACTGCTCTCTGTACCAAGAGGTTTTTTTATTTGTTGAGGCCTTAGATTGGGTTTTGACACATGTACAGAGTGTTTAAGGAGTAGAAATATAAGAAAAGACAGTATGTGGAAGATGAAGAAGACAGCAAATAGTTAGGATGACTCTGTTGTTGTTGTTGCTGGCATTTTGCTGGAGAAGACTATTGCCATCTGGCTGGCATATCAAACACAATAAACAGCAAGCACCTGATGTCCAAAAGGCAGATTTCCAAGCTATCCTGGCTAGTCTCAGCATCTCAGCACTCAAAATACTATAGCTCCTGAACTGAGTGTAAGAGCCACCCATCCCCAGGGCTCACCACAGCTCTTGGGAGAGCAGAACTGGCCCTGCACCAGCTGCCTGAACTGAGCTGAACAACTCTGGGTGCAGAGCAGGGAGATGCTGCCGCCCTACCAGGAGTACCCCTTTGAGTGTTTTCTCCTCTGGCCATGCTGCTGATGTCCCTGCAGAGGGTGGCCACCACTAAGGTGCCTGGTGCTGCATCCCCTGGGACCATTAACCCCCGAATTTATCTGGTTTTGGCTTTACACTGTGGGATGTTCTTCACGCCCTCACTGGAGAGCCTGCGACGACGTGACATTTACATAATGTTCATGAGCATGGAGGCTGTTTAAACCTTGAAATATTCATTCAATAAAATTTGCATAGAGTCTAGCTGAATGCAGCAGGTAGCTAAAAATAAAGTACTTTTCTTTCTAAATGTAAGGAGGAGAGCAGGGTGTGACAGATGACCAAGCCAGTGCTCTGAGGCTTTTCTGAGATAGCTTTTTAATAAGACGAGCTATCTTTCTATCCCTGTTGTCTAGGCAAGGCTGGGGGCATTATATTCTTTACACACTGGTGAGATCAAGAACATATGGGGCTGTGTGAGAGAGAGGCCAGTGGGAAGAGAAGAGGAAGGGGGATGAAGACAATAGGGATACACAGACACAGAAGGACCCCCCTAGAGCTCAGCAGCTCCCACCGCTGTTACTGTTCCCCTCCCCCCACCCTCTGAAGCATCTCAGGGCTTGTTACCTGGGGGGGAAGGGAGAGAAGGAGGAAAAAGATTGGTTACCAACCACAGATTTCAGGGAATTAAACACACTCAACAGATGGCAAGGATCAGCACCATGGTTATTGCCTACACGGTGCCTCCAAAGCTGTGACGAATACCCCTATCCCCAGCACCCCTCCAGACTACATAGCCTTTCTTGGCATCTCTTTCCCCTTCTGCCTTTGCAGGTTCTGGGGAGACCTTTAGAGTCTCTGGTGGCTCTTGCAGAAAATGGGCAGGCATTTCCCCCTGGGGCCAGTGCCCTCAGCAGCAGTGCTTGCACAGGGGTTACACAGGAAAAACAAGTCCTGGGCACATTAGAAGGAGCAAGAGGGAAAAAAAAAACCCAGGGAGTCACAACTTGCGAAGCACCCAGAGATGATTTCCAGGGAAATACAAGGCGTGGAGCATCGTGCTTATCCACCCCTCACTTACCACTGGCAAGCAGGGCTTTCTGAAAGGCACTGGACCCTCGTGCCCCCCACGGGTGGGCCCCTGTTTCAGGAAGGGGTGGGGGGGTGTCTATGTATTAGGCTGATGGTTCCAAATGATGTCTGTTTCACTTCAATTTGTTTTTTCTTGAGAGCAAGATGCTTGTTGCCATTGAGCAATGAAGCTTTAACTCTTCCCCACAAGACAAACCTGTGGGTTGTTGTTGTGTTGTTTTTTTGTTGTTTTTTTGTTATATAAAGCTCTAAAAAAGAAGATTCCTCCCCTACAAGGGCTGATCATCCCCTTCAACCAATGTTACAAAGTTAGGTGCCCCAAGCACAGGTATGGATTTAATCACTAGTCACTATTGCCTTGTCATGAAGCTGTTTTCTCACATCTCTGCCTTGGCTCAGCATTGAGAATTTCCTTGGAAGTTTTGTAGCTATCCCTCCTCCCCCATGAACATTTTATCCACCAAGGACTTAACACTGAGTTGAGTTTCACATGCTCCAGTCTGCACAGATGACACCATTGCATTGCCAGGATTCTATCTACTGGGCCACTTATCAACAAGCAGAATCCTTCACCATGCCCACAGTCAACTACCTCACACAACACAGGCCTGTTTTCATTGGCACAAAGATGATAAAAACAATCCCCGTCCCCCCAAATGAACCAGTTTTGGCCTAATGCAATCAATAATATCTATTTCCCCTCTCTTTTGTGATTCAGCTGTTTCCAAAGTTAGAAGCACCAACAGTGAATCCTGTGGTGCCAGAACAGCCTGGGGATGGAAATAATCAGCTGGGAAATAGCATTTTTTAGCAGAGCACAAATAGGTATCATAGGCTGGTGGCGAGAAGCTGGAGTGAGAAGGGATAGAGAAGAGAGGAAAACCAGCCTGTCCACAGAAAGTCTGGGACGAGTGACCAGAATAAAGAAAGTCAAAGATTTTTTGGTAGGATGTAGCCATCCCACAGCAAATCCACCACTGCTTTGTTCCTGTGGAGTTTCAGGCACGTTGATCACCTGCCTCCCATTTGATCACCACCGTGTCTGCCATGGTGTGTCTCACTCTCTCCATGGATTTAATCCTGCCCTATCCCTGGAAAACTAATTTTTTTTTTTCCATCTAATGCAGTGAAACCCAATTTTACTTTCTCCAGCATGAGACACTTGGAGTATTTAAAGCCTCAACTTCCTCCGTTGGGTTTCTACACGTCTTGGTGTGGGGCTGGGCCACTTACTTTGCTGCATGCCCAGGTCTAACCACAATGCCCAGCTCCACCACTGGTGGCACCCAAGGTAGAATGAAACAGGGAGGTGGCATCTAGAGCATGACCCAGCTGGCCAGTGGCTGTTTCACCATGAACCAGGTGGGTGCCAGGCTCCTGATGGAAAATTCTCCCCTCTTGAGAGCCAGAGCTGGGGAAGAGGCAGAGCTGTGAGCAGACCTGGGTCAGAAATGGACAGTTCCTCCCCAAGATGTTTTGATCCAAGTGCCTGGCTGCAGGAAAGAGTCAGGTGATGCAAACCAGGCCCTTTCCTAGGCCACAAATGCCACCACCCCCTGGATCTACCCACCCCTGGCAAGCCTCCTTCCAGCAACACCAAGCAGCACTGTCCCACCTAAGGACAACCCTGGAATGGAGCAGAGCTGCTTCGCTGCTGCATTTCTCCTCCAGTACTGGGAAGGTCTGGTCTTTACATGGGAATCACCCGGCTGCTCCAAATCTTTTGCCTTTTCTCCAGCTCGATGGGATTTGGCTGGAGGCAGCTTAGCTGGTGGCAACATCCAACCCTAGAGCCCCAGGGACTTAGTGAAAAATGAGATACAGGAAAATCAGTACCAAGCACATCCAGAAATGGTCATTTTTTTTTTTGCCATCCCCTCCCTTTCCAGTCTATTTTGTGACTTCTAAATCCTGATGCCGAATTTGCTTCCAAGAGGTTTGCTGTGGGAGGCTGGGGCAGAGTGGCTGTGGGCAGTGGGTGGGAACGGCGACGTGGCCAAAGGCAGCAGTGGCTCTTTGCATGCGCCCCGGGGTGAGGGAAATAAAGACACAGCAAACAACGACCGAGGAGGCCTAACGGGGACTTCTTTTACTCTTTGACATGCTACCAGCAGTTTTTAATCTCAGAAGAATCAAAATGAAGAAAAAAAGAATAATAATTAAAACCAAACCAAACCAAACCAAGAAAAAAAATCCAAGGAAAAAAAAAGAAAAATAGAGATCAAAATGAATCGAAACCATTACAATGATTAAAAGGTATGACACATGAAATACTAGAGCTGCCAACCACCGCGTGTTGGAGGCTGGTTTATCCGGGAGGCACAATTCCCAACCTAGAAACACCTTCTCACCCCCTAGACTGGTTCTTTCTAATCAGCCAGCACCGGGTAACCTTTGTGCTTAAATTTCTGAGCTGAGGTCTCCTTTCTTTGGCCCATGCCCTGAAGAAGTGGAGACTGGGAAGACAGTAATGGAGAGAGGAACAACAACAGCAGCAGCAGCAACGGGAGAGAGATTCATGGTACAGTACATACATACAGTGTCTTCTAAATTGTGATCAGTCGTTTATTGGTTGGCAAACAAGCTTCACTTTTACAACAAATATTAGTAATGAGGTCATTCGACTGTTGATACCATACAAAATGGATCATAAATTAAAAAAAGAAAAAAAAAAGGAAAAGAATTCATACTCCGTGCTGCTAATTTACCTCCAGAAAGCCTATGTTACTTAAAAATCCTGTCAAATAAATAAATTTCCTGTTAGGAAAAATAATGAACAGAAGACTTGTTTCTTTCTTTCTTTTTTTTTTTTTTATTTTTTTTGTTTTGTTGTGGTTTTTTTTTGTTTTTTTTTGTTTTTTTTTTAATCACTGCAAAGTACTTTTTAGCTCACTATGTGTCAATCAATTTTCCTCTTACCCACTGCAGTACAAGTGCCTACACCGGGGACCAGATGAAGCCACAAAGGCTCTTTGCTCCTCCAGGGACTCCTGTAGAAGCCCTGTTATGACTATTTAAAAAAAAACCAAACCAACCAAATGAAAATAACCACAAAACCACCTCTCGGCTCCTGGATGTGACCCTGTGGCCTGGCTGGGGGGTGCTGGGGAGGGGGCTGCTCACTAAAGATGCTTTGCAGGGTTGTTGTCGCCATTGGTTGTGCGCTGGCAGTGGGAAGGTTGCCCGAAGGGTCTGCTGGCAACACTGGCTGGAGAACCATACAGAGGGAGGAACTAAAAAAGCCTGCCAGGGCTGAACAGAAATGGTGATGGTGGTGCTGAAAATGCTCCTTTAGAAAGTATCATTTTGTTGGTGTATTTGTTTCTTTTGTATTGTTATTATTTCGATTTTTTTCCCAGTGAGATTTGATTTTTTTCCCAGAATGGGGAGGGGATGGAAGGGAGGGGCAGTGGAAGAGGCAAAACAAAATGAAAAGAAAAAAAACCAACCAAAAAAAAAAAAGTTATGAAAAAAAACCACCCCTTGCTCCTACTGGTAGACAAACTTACAAGACCAGCACAACAGAAAAAAGTTCTTTTTTTTTTTTTCCTTTTTTTTTGTTTGTTTTCCACTACATTAACAGGGACGCAGGTTCTGGAGGAACAGAAAGCAGACTATATGTGCAATGCTAGTATCTGTACATTACATAGAAATTGTTCACTTCTCTTCTTCTGCCATTCAGTTGGTTTGCTTTTGACCATCCGTTCACACAGCCAAACGTAAAAGATGCCTTGAGCACAGAATTCTAGGATTCCCTTCCATCTCATTAATTTGTGGTTGCTCCCACAGCGGAGGGCGCTGCGGGGAAACCGACTTGTGAGTGACCAAAACCAATGACGTGATCTGGATTGGTAAGAAAGAGTTTTTTTTGCTAGCTTTTGTTTTGTTTGTAATTGTTTTTTTTTTGTTTGTTTTTGTTTTGTGCAGCACTCCCACCTAGATGCGTCATTGCTACTCAAATGCACATTTTTGGCCTTGTCATATTCATTTTTTCCTTTTTTTTTTTTTGTTTTGTTTGCTTGTTTGTTTGTTTTTTTTGTTTGCTTGTTTGTTTTTAATTCCCTCTTAAATCAGGTCCTCGGTATGAAGAGCAACACAGCATCAAGGACTGTTTAAAGAAACATGGCATAACTTGAGAAGGCCACAAAGTGTGCCATTATCTACCTCTTTCATTAACATAATGAAGTCTGTCTGGCGGGAAGGGAATAAGGGGGAGAGGGGAGAGAAAGGGGAGGGGGTTGGGCAGCAGTTACTGTCCTCTCTGGGCCGGCCTAAAAATTCCAGTAAAAAAAGTCCGAGAGTTTCCTTTTGAACAGCATGAAGATTTAGGAGTACACACAATATTACCACTGCTTGGATTAACTCAGACCAGTAAACCGAGCGTTATGGGGGGGGGGGGGCTTTTGTTGGGGGTGGTGCCCCTTTTGGGGGGTGGTGCCGGGTCCCCTGTAGACCAGTGAGCCAGGGAGA